>CANTUT010000694.1:0-55000 GCA_947687605.1 Reutealis trisperma
CAATTAGATGGCTGTAGATGAAAGCAGAAGGGGATGGGAGACAGAGAGGAGAGAGAAGACCGAGAAAGAGAGAGAGAGATCATTAGTGCAGTTCCGGCAGGCGGTGCCAAGCACTACCCACCACCACTGGGTAGAGCGTCGTCCGGCTACTCCAAGGGAAGCAGCAGCACCTCGATCGGGGGGCAAACGGTGGTGAACGTGGAGCGAGAAGCTCCACCGGTGCTGAAACTTCTAGCCTCAATTTTGGCTGATTTTGGCGGTGGAATCCGGCAATTTTAGTTTTGTTCAACTCTTAATGAAGAGAGCTTCAAATTGGTACTTGTCTCATATCCTAGTTGTTGCCAGAACTCGAGATCAGAGAATTAGAGGCCGGAGTTTTTGAGGCATTTTCTGGCAATATGGTGTGATGGCGAGTGGTGGTGATTTTTGAGCTCCTAGCGTCGAGATGATCAATTTGGTGTGAAGATTGTTCCATTTCGCCACCCGGCAGTGGCGGCGTGTGGCCTGCCAGTGGTGCTCTGGCGGAAGTGCATGGCGGCGACGCGTAGGACAAGTCTGGCAGCTCTATTTTTCATTCTGATATGATTCTCAATGTTCGTTCGATCAAAATTAGTGAGGGTAAACCTGAATCCCTTGAATTTCAATTATTGTTATATTATATTTATTAGATTTTAATTAGTATTTAATGAATTGATAAGTTGGAGTTGCTTGTTGAGTTGTGTTGGTGATTGTGAGTTGGAAGGACCTAAGAGGGGTCTCTGGAGTTGTTTTGGGTTATGTTGATTATTGAGATTATTAGAAGTGCTATATTTTCTATTGACTTTGGGTAATATCCGAGTTTAGGGGAGATTTTGCCGAAATCTCGACAAGAGTCTCAATGTTCTTTTAGTTATGCCTTAATATGTGAGTCGTTCATATTCTAATAATATCTCTTATTGTTTAGTGTCGAGGTTCTGGCGTCTTTATGTTTTCCATAGTCATACTTCCGAGAGAAGTTGCTTAGATGCATCGTCACTAGGTGAGTGATACTCCCTAATATGTTATTCTATCTTCATATGCATTTGCATTTACTGTATGTATATATATATGTATATTATGCATTATTATTGCATAAATGCATATTAACATTTGATTGTGGTTGATGAATTGATATTTTATGCTAAATAATGATTGTGGTTGACAGATGGAGATCGGGAGGATACAGTGCCACCTAAGAATCATGGATATAATTATGATTATGATTATGATTATGATGAGATTGAAAAAATGAACTATGACTGGTGGATGCTGGCCGGGCCTGCTCATCGCTCGGGTCGCTATCAGTCGAGTTAGAGCTGCGTGGTATAAACCAGTGACGGCTAGGCCCATTGGGTATAAGAGACAGATTATTAGATTCAGAGAGCCAGGATAGGGGGATCGGCTCCCCATATTGAGTATTAGTGTGGTACTGTGGACCGTATCTCATCCTTGCTTGATTATGTGATTTATCTGTCTCTGTGATATAATGTACAGCACGAGTATTTGAAATCTGTATATAGGACACCAGTTTAATATATTAGCTAGTATCATTCATTAAGTTGAATGCTCATTCCTATTCAACTTTTTTTTTTCAGGTCAAGAAATGAGCTTATGAAAGGACTATAATTGAGTAAAATTGCCAATTTTCTTTTGGCAGTAATTTGTATTGTAAGTGCTGAGTTTTATAATAAATATGTATATAATTATATTAGTACTCTAGAACTCCGCAATGTTACTCTTGAAATATGTATTATATTCACTATCAGTTATTGTGTATATTCTGAGTTGAGACATTGTTACATTAAGCAAGATCCAATAACATGTAAATTGATATTTATGAGATATCTGAGTTGATAGCCTAGTGTGGCATTATTTGAATTCGATGTTTATTTAGATCTGCTTAAGTTGTGGGCCCATAGCCCTATTGTGTGATGATTTGTTGTTTAGTGTAAGGTCAGACTTACTACGGGCACTGGTAGCCATGTACATTACCCATGTCCTAGTGCTGGTCACATGCCCTCTGGTTTGGAGCGTGATAGCCACCATCGACCGACACGCACCGCACCAGGAGGAAGAGCGCTCGCTGCCCAATCTACAGGTAGAAGCCTGTCACCAGTAACCATTGGACGACGGCACATTTGCTGTCTAAAGGCTCGCCGACAATAACTTTTTAGGCTAATTTTCATCCATTTTCGATCTTTGTTTCTGACGAATTTGGTATGGTTGAACTCTTGGTTATTCCAGCTTTAATTTGGTATATCGTTTACTAATTTTGGACAACTTTTGTTTTGATCAGAATCCAGCGACATCAATGGCTGTTGATGCCATTTCTAACCATTCTCCAGTGAATTATAGAAAATGAAATTTATATTCGGACTCCTCACATCATAAGCTAGCCTTTGGTTCTCTCAGATCGCGATTTGGTAGTCGTGAGAATTTTCCGGCGACCCCTGAAATTGAAAATTTCGGACAGTAGCTCCAGCTCATTAAATCAAGCCATATGGTATAAATCTCAAGTCCTAATTATATATAGATAGTGAATTATGAATTTATTTGTAAGAATTTATGTAAATAGTTTTTTGGAATTAAGTAGTTAAATGGAATAATTGAATTGAGTTAATTGTTATTTATATAATTATTGAGTACTATTGATGATTAGTTGAAAGGTTGAAGTGAGATGTTGATATTGGTATTGATTGAATTGAACTAGTTAGATATTAGTTTGATAATGAGGAATGAAATTGGCGAATGGAATTAGTATATTGAAGGTCCAGGTTAGACCATTTGATCGTGATATTGTGGATAAATTGAATTTATGGAATTGTTGATGCAAATTGCTTAATTTGTTTTAATTGACCAATATGAAAGTTGATTGGAAGAAAGGGAACTATTTTTTTTAAGTGAGCTATTGGGAAACAATTAGAGAAATGTTAAGTATCGTAGCAAGTATACGTATAGTATATCTTGACTTAAAAGTGATAAGTTATGAATAAGATAGAAGTCTTAATAAGTTAAGTTAAATTAAATAATGTGATAATGATGAAGTGATTGATATGTGATTGAAATGCAATATGTAGAGTCTAATGACAAGAATGAGGATAGTGTCCAAAAGTGCAAGGAACACTACTTGTATTAGAATCAAACGTAAATAGGAGCAAAGGAGTCCACGGTGAGTACTTAATAATATAATATGTTTCGTGTTATTTGCTTGAAAACATTATTGTTAAAAGTATTTCAACTCCTCGATAAGTTGAATTGCTCATTAATATTGAACCATTTGTTATAATGCTACTTGATTCATTGATAAACTTGAATTGCTCATTGAACATTCTTGATTCCTTGATAAACTTGAATTGCTCATTGAATATTGACCTATTGACATGATGCTTTTTGATAATCATTGGTTATTGAATTCACATTATGTTCATTGAATACCTTGACATGAACCTTATATGAACTTTCTTATTCAATACCTATTGATAAGCAAAAATCCCTTTTCTGATGTGGGGAAATACATCAGACCTTGTACACTTAGTATATGCCTACGAGTAGGGCAAGAATACCGAACCTCTGTTAGGGGAGAACGCCTAATTGTAAGACCCGATCAATCTTACATAATGTGATATGGGTGAGTGAGTAAGGCTTAGGTCGCTACTCTTAAATTGATATGTGTGGGAAGCATCCTACTCCCCAGAATGTGATATTTCTGCTAAAAATATTGCCTCCATTTTAAATGAGAATTTGAACCCGATTGATGATATTGATTGAAACCATTTTATTGCTATAGAGAGCCTTTCCTGAAATTAATCATTGTGCTCACCTTATGTATTGTATTATTTTATACTCACTGAGCATTGTCTCATATTTTAGTGGTTTAGATTTTTCAAGTACAATCAATGAGTTAGCAAGGTAAACTCCAAGCCCTATTTTCCGCTTAGAAGTTGCTCTGCTAAGTTTAAATATTGTCATTCCCGAATATGAAGACTATTGTTAGAGCTCCATGGTTATTGAAGGGTTAATACTAATAAGTCATAGCATGTATATGTAATATGAATGGCATTGCAATTGTTATTGTAAGAATGTATAATGTAGTGAATATTTAATTAATGATATGAGATTCAATTTTAAAGGGTTATTCATATTGTGTTTGCAATTGAGATTATGGGTAATAAGAAAAAGTAATTAGGTTACGATCTTGGGATATGGTTTAATGTGATGAAAGTTAACTGATTGTGAGTGAAGTGGATTCTACGGGTTTAGGTGACCTTACGTCTCCCTAAACTCTAGGACCATCACAGCTCAAAAGGTGGGTTGTGACAGTATGGTAGTGAAGCTTAGACTGAGTTTCTTATATGATTGGCATACGAAGAGAAACAAGATGCAGTCTGGTTCTTCATCAATGACTGCAATACTCAAAACCAAGTTATATGGGCTAGACCAAGGGCTTTAGGTGTCAAATGTAATGTAAATGCTGCTTTATTTTAGTCTGAAAGGGTTATTGGCTTAGGCATGTTGATCCCGTGGACATGATGGCCAATTTTTTACTTGCAAGTCATATCAAGTTGTGAGTTCCTGAGTAAGGGAAGCATAAACTTTGGGGTTGAGGGAAGCTATGGAATGGGTACTAGTTTGCAATACCAACATATGGACTTTGAATTGGATGTAGAGGTAGTAGTAAATGCTATTCATTCCAAGAAAGAAGATCTAACTAGGTTTGGTAATATAATTGAAGATTGTATTTCTCTTAAAATTGATAGAGATTTTTCTATTTTTTACAAAGAGGCAAGTGAATATGTCTACTTATTACCTTGTAAAGGCGGCACAATTTTTAACTTGTCCCTATGTTTCACTCATTCGTCCTCAATTATTGGAGAATCATTTGATGTTGGATTGTATTAATTCAAAATGAAAGATTTATTTACTTCAAAAAACATTGTAAAAAATAACTTTGGTATTATTGAAATGAAATATGGTTATTTTTTTAATAAATGTATAAATTTGCAATTTCTTAATTATAAATATGATTTTAGGAAAATTCTTGGTTATACTTGATTAAAAAATTATTCGTATATATATTAGGGTGCACACTATTTAATTCAAATCAAAAAACCAAATTGAATTGAAATTCTGTTCAGTTTTTTATTTTTATTTTGAAAAATTTTAAGAAATTTGATTTGGTTCGATTTTTGTGTAAGAGAAACCAAAACAATCGAATCATATATATATATACACACACACACACATACACACTATGCCATGAAATATTAATTATTTCCTCTTAATTTGGTGGCAAGTAGAAGTTTCTTGCCTAAAGACCGTAGGTTCGATGTACGAAACTTTAATTTTTTAATTACACAAAAAAAAATTGCCTAGTAATTGGGTATAGAACACAAGCCTCGCACATTAACTAGCGACGCATCATTCACTAAGGCACATCAATTCCATGTTTGAAGTTAAAAACAAAAACAATATAAACAGTTACTAATTTACCAAACCGAACGAATCAAATTAAACAAAAAATTTTTTGGTCGGCGCAATTTTGGTTTGAAATTTTATCTATTCTAGTTCAGTTTGGAAACCGAACAGACCGAATGCACCCATTATATATACTTTATCCATTTCAAAATATATATCGTTTAAAGTTTCGACACATAAATTAAAAAAAATAAAGTAAAAAAAGATTAAAATATCTTTTTATCGATTTTGATGTAAAGAAATATAAATAATTAGTGAAAAAATAAGTAAAGGGTAAAGTTGAAAAAAATAATGATAAATATATTTTTAAAATTTTAAAATCACAAAAAAAAAAAAAAATCAGAACAAAAATATTTTTGTAAAATAACATATATTTGAGAATGGCGGGAGTCAGAAGGAAAGCTGGATTAATTGTCGTGTTATGTGATAATGCGGACATGTCTTGTGTAAGTACCTCAGATTTGCGGGAATCTCGGCAGCAGTCAATGGAACATTAGCATGTGAGGCATGCTATGATCATTAATTTTGATGCACATTATGGCGCTATTATAACATTATTAATTAATATAAGTTTTTGATTAAATCCTCCATCACATTATGCCAATTTTTTAGCAATTTTTCTGATTAAATCCTCCATCTCATAATTTTTTAACTATAAGTTTTGTTAACATCGTTCAGCTAAAATGCAACACTGAACGTTGGAACTCACAATATTATTGAGCCAAAATAAGTATCAAATTTTCGGATTAGATATTTCAACTTGCAATCTCTTAGTAATTAATTTAGTATTGTTTGAATTAAAATTCGTTTGCATACATATACTCTATCCGTTTTTTATCATTTGATGTTTAAGATAGTTCATGTCGATTTTAAAAGAGTATTAATTAAGTTTTAATTTTAAAATTGAATAATATTATGTGACGTAAGTTATATAAAAAAATTAATATAATTTTAATACATTATATAGTAAAAATATTAATAAAAATAATTTAAATACATTACATAATAATAAGAATATTATGTAATTGCTTTTAATTTTATCAGATGCAATTTTGTTATTTAGATTATCCTTTAAAATTTGGGAGACTAATTTACTTTTAATAGTCCTATTATAGTTGAATACTTTAACCAAAGTGTTCAATATAGTTTTTTTTTTCTTTTTGAAAGAAGTGTCTAATGTAGATGAAATAAGGGTAAACTAGAAAAAATAATAATAAATATAACTTTGATGGTTTAAAATTTCAAAAAAAAAAGTATTTTATTTGATTTTTAAAATGTCAGATAATAAAAAACGGAGGGGATAAACCGAGGTTAACTTTGTGATTTGTGATACAGTATATAATATAGATATGCCTCATATAATTATCCCAATTTTGCGGGAATTTTCGCAGCAATGGATTGGTGATGATCATTTACCCTGTGTTTGGAAAAATTTCTTATAAAAAAATAAAATCAAGAAGAAAAATAATTTTTATTTTATTTCATTTATTTTTTTCTCTTTTGTTTGGAAAGAAAGAAAAATAAAATTATTTTCTATTCACTAAAATATATGAAAAAAAGAAAATTTACAAATAAAAAATTATTATTTTAATTTTTCATTTCTAAAGTTTAAATTTAAATTTAAATTATATTTAATTATTTTTTTTTCTTTTTCTCTCTCTATTTTTAAGAAAAAATAAAAAGAGTAAAATAGTACATATTTTCTTTTCTCTCTTTATTTTCTCCCATTCCCAAATAATGGAAAAGGAAAATAAAAGTTATTTTCCACTTTTATTTTTCTTCCTCCTATATTTTTCCTCATTTCAAACATAGGGTTAATGTTATTGCATTATATGCTGTTACAACATTATTATATAGTAATTTTTTCATTTTAAAATATTTATCATTTTAAATTTTTTTAAAAATATTTGTCATTTTAATATTTTAACAATGTATTTATTATTTTTTTAACATTATTATCCTTTTATTCTTTTATTAAACATTTGTATTAATTGCTTTTATTTCTTCACATCAAAATTAAAAAAGAATATTTTAGTTTTATATCTTAAAATTATGATAATTAAATAATTATGATACCTTTTATACCTAATTGTCTATCCCACCTCAAGTCTTAATTTGTAACAAAAATTACAAGGTGAAAGGATTGAGCTTTTGAAATATTTAATATTGTCTAAATTCAAATTCAATCTATGAATAAAACTCATTTCTATATGATCACTTTCGTCAAATCTTGAACGAAATAAGACCAGTTCTTTTTTTTTTTTTTTTTTAACCATTGATTTCTAATGATATAGTAACATGACATTTAGGTTGTTAATCTAATTCCAATATTATTTAAAGGTTAGATTGGTTAGTGATTTCTCTGCTTATTGATCAAAGATTTGAATATTGAAACCAATATTAATGAGTAATTTTTCAATATGTAGATAGAGCATAGAGATATCCTTTTGAACTCGTGAGCGTACTTGCGGTAATCAAAGGCCATAAAATGAATTTGTGGAATAATGCCCTGAGGGAATTGTACGAAGGCGTATTGGTTTATTTATGATTTCGTTGGGCCAAAATGGGTAAGTCGTGCGCAGCACGGAAACTGTTAATATGGATGGCAAGATTCGCATGGCTTACTAAAATTGAAAATTTAAGGGTTAACTTCAAATTTTAAATGCTTAAAATTTTGGAATGAAATTCAGCTAGAGGAAACAAAGGGTACACCAAAATATTCTAATTAAGCTGACACTTCTACAGCATCTAACAAATACTTAAATTTTAAATAGTAAAATTAGTTTAACTAGAGGTAATGACGGATTCCATAAAGGTTTAATGGGGGCTTCTCAAATTCTCAAAATGAGTACAGTATATGTATATAAATATAAAGGTCAAATAAAAAATTATACCGTTTTATAGGTTTAAAAATAATAAATAGGCTTAAAAATAAGAAAAACTTCTTATATAATAAAAACTAAAGATATTATTCAAGGATTTTAAAATATGGCATATAAAAAAGTATTATTGTAATAAAAAAATATTATGTCAATTTTTTGTTGTTTATTAATTATAATTTGCACTTCAATTATAAATTGTTATTGTTATCGTCAGCTCTTATTGACTTAAAACCCTGCGTACACCACTAACTAGAGGTCTTCTTGATGCAACTATTGCATGAGGTTTAAATTACCGTAAAGCCCTTAGTTGGATTAAAGAGAAAGACTACCACAGGGTACTTATGGACTCAGGTTCCCAATTTCTAGTAAATGCTCTTCAAAGTGATAGGAGGATGATTCTTGCTTTCATTTAATTGTTAATGATTATTAAATCATTTATAAGGGTACTGATGCTTTTTCGTTTAGTTTTATTAATCGATTTCGCTCTTGCTAAAGCATCTTGCTCTACGCTTGATTAGGGAGAGTGGATCCTTTCTCTACCTCTATTTATTGTTGATGTATTGATTTCTTATTATTAATGAAGTTTATTTCAGTTTAAAAAAATTGTAAAATTATTTAAAGAGATTTATTATTTATTATTTTTTCATGTAAATTTTAAATTTATTTATTAATTATTATTATTATTTTTAATAAATTTTGATTAAGGTTGGAGCTCCAATTTGAAAATTTTTTCATTTCCGTAAAATTCGAGTACTAATTAAAGTATTATGATGGATTTTTTAACTTATTATTTTAATAGGATAATGCCCATGCAAGCTGTTTAAGATTTTTATCAATATATTATTTTGTTAAATTAATTATAAATTTTAATTTTAAATATCTCCATTCCATAATTAAAAAACTATAAATATAACTAAAATAATCAATAGTTTCATTTAACAAAGTCAATAAAATTGCATATTAATAATATTCTAATTAATCCCCCCAAAAGAAAATAATATTTTAATTGAATAAAAATGAAAGATGAGATGAATATGTCAATAATATTCATAATATTACATAATCTATAATATTAAATACTATATTTTTTTTATACATCTTCTTTATTATTTTTGAAATTATAAATATAAAATATTAAATATTTAAAAAATAATATAATGATATACATGACCCTTAATTTCACAATTTATTTATGTAATTGAACAATGATTAAAATTATTTAAGAACTAAAAAAATATAGGTGATTTAAAAAAAAGGACTTAAAAAGAGAAACAAAGACTATAGAATTTAGGAATTGGTTTGATAAGCAAATTTTAACTATTTTTTATGATAAAAACTATTAAAAAATTAGTGATTTAAATGAAACAAATATTCCAAAAATATGATAAAAATTATATAGAAAATGGTAGTCAATACAAATGAAATACGTATTTTAAAATAAAGCTAGTTAGAAAAGAAAATTTGATAAATTTATTTACTATATTATATAAAAAAAAAATTACACATAATCGATGCAAATATCTGTGAAATTCATATTTTTATTTTTTTAACTTTATTAATATGACATTAAAAACTTATCAAAATTTTTTAAAAAAAGTACAATTCAATGTGTGTATGTACGAATATATATTTTGCAAGATTATAAAATTAAAATATGAAAATGTAACTAAAAAAAATTCAAAATTCATTTACTAAAACTTTTATCTACAAGGCATATGGCATCTAATAAATATAGGTCCTTCTAATTCTTGTAAAGAGAAGAGAAAATTAAATCTAAAATACCAACTATATTTTGCTCCATTTTGGACTCGTCGTCTGAATATTGATTAGGCATTGTAGACTCCATTTTTCCACCAATAGACATTGCCATTCAGATTTCCACTAAGTGATTAAATGAAGAAAAAGATCAAACTACCTTATTAGTGTAAAATACAACACTCTCTCTTCTCTCTTTTCCCCAAATTCAAATCTCTCTCTCTCTCTATAAATTCATCTTTCACGCCATTTCTTTAAGATCAACATTAACCAAAACTAAATCTTTTTCTATTTCTAAGCCGAAATTTCTCTTTTTTAAAATTTCAAAACTGATCTCAGGTAAGCTCTCTTTTTTAACTCAAAATTCTTTTTTGACTCTTCATCATGGTGTTAGTAAAGGTACCTACGCTTCTCATCTTTTAGATCTTCTTGGTGTTCCTCATATCACCAAATGTTCGAGAGGAGCGCAATTCCTCTGGCCCTCTCACTTCCTAGGCAGTAATAGTAATAGTATTACTTTTTAGGGTTTTGAATTGAATTAATTTTGTTTGATCAAAATTTCAATTTTTGACTTTTTTTTTAAAATTTTTGTAGCTGAAGGAGATTGTTAATCAAGGACAATTAGTTTTCGATGAAATTATTATTAATTTATTGTCTAAGTGTCTTGAAGAATTAAGGGTGAATCTGGCTTTGTTCTTGATGGTTTTCCTTCAACTGTTAGGGAAGTGATGAACTGAGCTGTTTTTGCCATCTTTCCTTGGAATCTTGAAAATATATGCTTGTGCTTCTTTCGATATGATTAGATTAGTAAAACTGGAAAAATCTTAATTGGAAAAATCGTAATTGGTTATGTTTTCATTTCATTTGTTGAAATCAGCTCTCTAATTACTTTTTTGGGGTGTTGAATTGAAATTATTTTAATTTGGAGTGTCAGATCGAAGTGTTGCATTTTACACTAATTCAAATATATAAGGTCAATTTAGTCTTTTCCTTTTAATCCCTTAGTGGAAATTTAATGCGACAATGTCTATTATTAGAAAAGTGGGGCCTACAATGCCAATTACTACTTAGGCAAAATTAAAAAAGAGTAAAACGTTATAATAATATTCATTTACTTTGTTAAAAAAATTTTGCCCAAACATTAAAGTAGAAAAAATCGAAAAGTACAGATACTAAATTTGTAATTATCTCCTTTTATATTTACTTTTTTAACTATTTCAAAAATATATAATGAGAAATGAAAGTGTTAAATATTTAAACTCTTATTTTTTAATTTTAAAATTATGAGATAGGAACATGACCGTTAAAATAACTGTTTTATGTCCACTATAATTACTTATATATGATTATATAATTAGGTTCTAATTTTTTTATTTTTTATCTCAATTTTCAAAACTTTTTTTATTTATTAGTTGTATATATTAAAATGATGCTTTTAATTAATATTAGTATGCTTATCTCATTTGAAAAAAAAAAATACAACCAGCCTAAAAATTATCCCGTACTTTATGTTTTTGTCATATAAAGTGGGTCAAAACTATCAAAAGATGCAACTTTCCCTAATTACTAACCGCTTTTTTTAGGACAGAGTTTATGAGTCATTCCTATTTATATATATATTTTTTAATTTCATATATATTTAATGTGAAATTTTATATAATTGAAATTCTAACAATCTTTCCTTCAAGTGTGAACTTTTACATTGAGTTTAAGTTTTTTCTTGAGAAGAATTCTCAAGCACGGTAAAGAGTCTTAATATTTTATCGGCTAGAGCTATACCAGAAATTACTTTTATTCTTTCACATGAACACTGCAATTCACGGGACCTAAACACTAAATAATACTCATTCATATTAAGCCATTAGTTCTGATAACACTTGTTAAGATCAAAAAGCCTACTTAATTTGGGAGATTTTCAGAATGGATATTGGTGAGGGACACTCTAATAAGCTTGACACATACTATAATTCAAAACCTTAATGCATTAGATTTATAAGTCATTCTCACTTATATGTCTCTTTTCAATATCATATATTTTTAATGTGAAATTTCATATGCTTGAAATTCTAACAGCTCTATTATAATCCGTTAGAAATTGGGTTTGTTGACCAAGTTTTACTATTTGAACAATATAATTAAGCCCTCTTCGAGTAAGGGTGTGGATTGAACTGGGAGGTTAAGTTGAAGGGGGAATTGTACTTTTGCCAATAAAAAGAAAATGAAAGAATGTGTAATTCACATGCATTTTTTTTCTATTTCTTCTGTAAAAAAAGTTGGAATATTTTTTCTTTTTAGGATGTTTCAAAAAGATTTGCACATTTTTATTAGTATTGTTATTTTCTACACAATTTTTCGTATTAAATTTTTATCTTTAAGAAGCATTTAATATTTAAAAAAACAAAATTACATGTATTTATTCTGCTATTGAGGACATAAATGCAAAAATATTATTTTATTTATTATATTCTTAATTTATGTGCAAAATAAAAATATTTCAATATTTTTGACATGAAAGGAGGTTTTTTTTTTTTTTTTTTTTTTTTTTGGGGGGGGGGGGTGGCGGGTGGTTATAAGAAATGTATAAACTTTTAATTCAAAGTTTATAGAACTTGGGAGATTTTCACCGTCTTTACTCCTTTATATGTATAAATGTAGATAAGACTTCAATTCCATCACAAGTCTGAATATATAAGAGTTTCATTAATTAGAAGCGAAAGAAACATTCTAAAAAAAAGAAAGTCGCAAAAGGACAAAAGAAGATCAAAGCAAAAGGTTTGATCAAAATGAAAGTAGAGGTTAAACAATTTCAACAGATTGCGTTTAAGCCCTCTTCACCAAGACCAAGACCAACTGACTAAAACCTATAAAATTTCTCTTTTAGATCCTTTTCTACAAAATTATTATCTTTTTTATTAATAATTTGTCATTATATGTCACGCCCCAAATCCAAGGGCACGTGACCGGCACTAGGACACGGAAATTGCACGAGACTACCAGTGCCCGTAGTAAGCCTAACCCAAACCACAAGACAAAATGCTCAAAACACATAACTGAAAAGTCCAACTGAAAAGGATTATGGGCCCAAATAAGGTAAGCAGAACCAAAAGATTCACAACATAACACAATTATCAAATTGGCCCAACATCATTTATTCCAGAAAGTAATAAATTACAGAAAAATTCTGCTTAACCCAAAGATTACAGCTCTTTAAAATACATAACTGAAATAATACACAATGCTCAATTACAAAGTGTAACATTGCGGAGTTCTAGAGTTACAATTACAAATGTACTTCTATTATATATATTTCTGAATACTTAACAATACAAACTACTGCTGAAGAGAGACTGACAGTCTACTTAAGTACTATTCCTTCACCAGCTCATTCCCTGACCTGAAAGCAACAAGATGAACAGGAATGAGCGTTCGACTCAGTGAATGATACCAGCTAATATATTAAACTGGTATCCCCCAAAAAGACTGCAATTCACATGATATGCAATATGTCATAGAGACAAACAAATCATCCAATCAAGCAAGGATGGGGTATGGTCCACAGTACCACACTGATACTCAATACTCAATATGGGGAGCCGATCCCCCTACTCTAACTCTCTGAATCCAAATAATCTGTCTCTTATAATACTTACAGCGGCCTTGGCGATGAGCAAACCCGGCCAGTATCCATCAGTCATAGCTTATATTCTGAATCTCATCATAATCCAAATCATATCTATAACAATCCCATAATCCTAAGTGGTACTGTATCCTCCCGACCTCCATCCATCAATCACAACCATAGTATGGCACAGAATATAGAATATCAATTGATCATTCATAGTCAAATGTTATATGCTTATAGATGCAGTAGTAGTGTATAATATACATATATATATACACACAGCAATGCATATGAAATGGAAATAGGATAATATATCAGTGAGTATCACTCACCTAGTTGATGACGTGTCAGACTAACTTCTCTCGGAAGTGCGAACTTTGACAACAAAAGCCAGAGACATTGACTCTGAATAACAAACAATATCATTAGAATAAGAACGACCCATTTATCAAGACGCAGGTGTGATAGACTATTGAGATCCTTGCTGAAATTACAGCAACATCTCACTTAACTAGAATATAACCCAAAATCAACAAAAACATAACACTTCTAAAATAACCTCAACAGTCCGCACAACCTAAAACACTCCAGAGACCTTTCCTGGCCCTCCCGACTCACAATCATCATCACAACTCAAAAAGCAATTCCAACTTATCAGTTTATTAAATACTAACTAAAATCTAATAAATATAACTCAAGAATAATTGAAATTCAAGGGATCCGAGCTTACCCTCGCAAAATTTTGATCGAACAAACGTCGAGATCACACCAAAATGATGAGATGGAGCTGCTGAGTTGAGGTTGCCGGAGCGTCGCCGGAACCCCGCTGGTGCCACCATCGTCCAGCCACGCGCCACCATGGATGGTGGTCTTAGATGTCAGAACTTATATCGAACCATTCGTCACGACATCAGGAGCACATATATACCCTTCACTCTCCCTCACTTGCTGTCGATCGCCGTAAATCGAGTTTCAAAGTTTCGGCATCGCATCCTCCGATCTCTTTCTCTGGTCAATGAAAATTTGCAAACTTGGTATCAAATTGAAGTTGGTGAAGAGAGGATTCCAACGCATCTTGAATCGCCTGAATCGGAGCTCGGATGAGAGAGATATGGCCGTTTGAATTTTCAATCGTTATAGTTTGCTGGAATTCGCTATAGTAAACTTTGGGACGTGCGTCCGGTGCCGTCCGGTGTCTGATCGGAGTGATTTTGGTCCCGTTGGCTTCGTCTGGATGTTATCTTTCCAACCTAACTGGAAGTGCATCAATCAGAGGTCGGGTGGAGAAGTTATAGCCTGAAAACCACCAGCTACTCCATTTCCTCTCTCTTTTCTTCTCTCTCCTTCTTCCTCCTCTGCCACTTCTCCTTTCCTTTATTTCTTTTGTTTCTTCTCCTTCCCCACGTGACCAGCCACCCCTCTTTCTTCTCCTTTCTTAACACCCATATATATATATATATATATATATATATATATATATATATATATATATATATGTATACTAATATACATATATTTATGTAAATATAACACTGCACATATATATATATACAAATTAACAATCATAATAATAACAATAATAATAATAATAATACTAATAATAATCATAATAATAAAAATGATAATATTAACAACAATACTAATAATAATAATTTACAATATAAACTCATATATATATAACAATAATACTATTATCGCTAATAATAGTTCAATTAATAAAATTTATTTGTAATAATAGTAATTATAACGGAAATCCAAACATCCGATAAAAATACTATAATCAAACTTATAATATTAATTAATACCTTTATTAATACTCAAATATCAAAATACAATTTCTCCAAAAACCCACATTAATATTTTCATAATAATATACATATATAATACTTAAATAAAATCACCATTAATAATACATATTCAAATTATCTAAATATTTATAATTTAGTAAAATATAATTCCAATTTTTACTTTAATAAGGAAAATAATAAAATAATATATTTCCGTACAAAAATAGAATTTTATAAAATAAATGAAAATTTCGGGTATTTCATTATATGTCTATATAAATATAGAATGGAGAAAGTGATTTGAAATAAGCTATAAGATACACTATTATTAAACAAAATATACAACATTATTATAAGCCATATATATCTTAAATTTATCTTAATTATATAATTCAATTTATGTGGGATCTCTCATTTTGGAATCTCTCCTTTTTTTTTTTTTATTGTTTTCTTTATCATATTAATCATGAAATTTAACATTTTTATACACATAATCCTATTATAATATAAAATTAAATAGATATTATTTGAATTATTATATATAAATATGTACTTATATATATTTATAATTATTTATCTTAATTGTATATATTTTTTATACACATAATCCAATTATAATATTTATATATTAAAATATATAAATATTATTTTTAAAAAAATAAAAATAATAATTTAAAATTAAAAATTTTTAGAATGAATATAAAAATTAAAAAAAAGAAATTATAATATAAATTAAATTAAAAAAAAGAAATATTCACTTCTACATCTCTAAAATTTTCAAGTCTTATATATTAAAAAGATTAAATTTTCAAAAGTAATGTAACTTTTTAGTAATTATCTCTGTATAATTTCTCCTCAATTTTACTTTTACTATTCAAAAGCTGGATGTGAATAAATAAAACTTTAGGAGCTAAATAGATAAATGTCATAAAGTTTAAATATTTTAGAAGGCCTTTTCCTATTTTATTAGCTAATTTAAATAATGTTTGTTACTTCATATCTTACTTGCTTGGAGTCTTTATCATTTTGTTAATGGAATAATATGAATCATACATTGGAAAAGGAATAATTAAATCTATCTATCTCTAAACAATTTGTTTGGATAAAGTGATAAGATATTTTTTTAAAGTAAATTTTAAGGAAAGGTAAAGTAGAGCATGTCACCTTTTATATATTGATCGACTATAACAACCACAAACAAAAGATAAAGTATAGTTGCTTTTACTTCTGTCGTGCATTGTCTTGCCTTCTTTGCTCTTTGTAAGCATTTCTACTCCGGCCACAATTTCTTCTTTCTTGGACCTCCTTTGGTCTTGCTCTGTTGCTTGTTTGTGGATTTCTCTCTTTTGGGCTCCTTCTATTTATATGAACAACATATTTGATCAATCAAACCTAAAATACTATACGTACATATTCATGTTTAGTAAGAAAAATAAAAGGAAAAAATAAACAAAAATTAATTAAAAAATTTTGGGGAGTGAAGAAGCATTATCCTTATTACTTTCAAATTATGCAACATTAATTTGGTACATTTATGAAATTATATTTGAAAATTTTGTAAAAGGCTATCTGCTCGTTCTTCTCACAAGTGAGGTTTCTACTGCTACAAGCATTGTGTCCTTTTTTTAATATTTGAGCATTATGTGTCCTTAAGTCAAGGAATTTATGATGTGAGGAAATTGAGAAAAAAATAAGAAGTAAGAAAGAGAAAAAAAAAAAAAGATGAGAGGAGGGGATGAGTCCTTTAATGCTTGTTTTTATGCAATTTATCGACATATTACCAACAAAATTTCTGTTGGTAATTTATTTCTTTTCAAAAAAAATTTAGTGAAAATTTAGAGTAAAATTTTTCTTCAAAATTTTTATTTACTGATGAATTACCAACTAAATTTTTATCGGTAATTTTTTTTAAATTTTACTGACGAAATATTCACTGGTAAATTAAAAAAATTTTGCTCTCTAATTTACCGACATAACTTCTATTGATAAATTAAATATATATATATATATATATATATATATATATATATATATATATATATATATATATATATATATATATATATATATATATACTGAATGAAATTTTTATCAGTAAATTTACCAATGGAAATTTTATCGGTAAATTAAAAAAAAATTTTTTGCTCTCCCATTTATCAATGGAATAATTTGTTAGTGATTTAATAAAAATTTTTGCTCTCTATTTACCGACTGAAATTTTTATCAGTAAATTTAAAAAAAAAAAAATTTACTCTCCAATTTACAAACCAAAATTTTTGTCCGTAAATTAAAAAAATTTTACTCTATAATTTATCCACGAAATATTCCATTTGTAAATTAAAAAAGTTTTTTGCTCTTTACTTACCGATCGAAATTTTTGCTCTTCAGTGTACCAATTGAAATTTTTATTGGCAACTTTACTGATAAAAATTTTCGTTGGTAATTTAGCAATGAAACTTGACTGTCATAAGTAATTTTTTGTTAGTAAACTATTAGTAATCCGACAACAATTACCAAAAGAAATTTCATCTGTTATCGATATTTCATTGATAATTAAATAAATTTACTAATGAAATTATTTTCATTGGTAAATTGTGATTTTCTTATAGTGAATTTTGGGTGCAAGTTTGGCACGTCTTCATCTAAGAAGCAAATAAATTGAGTGAAGCATCTGCAATTGTAACTAAAGATGTCAATGAAAATACATACTAATGTACATAGAGATGATAAAATTTGATTTGCCCGATAAATAGTCTAGTGATACCCCAAACCCGACAGGAATCCTGCCTTGCCTATGTGTGTGCATGCGTGCATGTCTGCCTTGCTATTGACAGGTCATGTATTTTAATTTTTTACAACCATATATTTAAAAAATGTGACCAACTGCCAGTGTTATTAAACCTGTCTTTATTGAAGACTTGTGCTAGCCTTAATTTGTTTGCCCCACTCCATGCTTGAGTCCAGCCAACGACCTCTACTAATCTTCCTGCACCACTTGCTTATGTTCCTTAATTAATTTCTCCAATCAAGTTTTCAATGAATGTGTACTCACACATGCTACCTGTTTGTTAATATATACCAAATGAGAAGTATAAATAAGCATAAAATAAAATACTGAAAGCACCCTATTTTCCGATGTTAATTGTAATTTTAGAGCTTTTACTGTAATGGGTTTTACTGAAATTTGGTTTTAACAGGCAAGTGTAATCTTTGCAATGAAGTGTTAAAGTTTTGTGCAGGGCAAGGATCGAAACAGGTTTGTGTTTAAATCTTTTGAAGAAGCTAGTAAATGGTTCAGTTAATTCGTGATGTTTTCATGGGCTGAGCAATGAATTTTGCAAGTAGCTTAATTTTGTGTATATATATTTATATCTTTCTGAGTCAGAAAGAAAATTTCTAATATAAATGAGATTTGAACTATGATGCACCGTTAAAGCAGTTGACCTCTTTCATGTATCAGTCACTGACTGCTAACCTTTTGGAATCCATATATGCATAATTAAATATACACATTTAAAATATGGAACCGGAATGTAGATGATCCCTCTCTTGTTAATGCAAAAAAAGCATCACAGAATAATAAATTATGCAAAATACTATGATGTGTCATTGCATCATAATAAATTATTATTATCTATTAAAATTTGTTTGATTTTCATCTATTCTATATATTTTTAAAAGTTAAGGATAAAGATTTAAGAAAAAGGTGAATTCTCAGTTGGGTTTGTTGGCCACCTTATCCTCCCAAGGATAAGAGTTAACTTTTTTTTTTTCTTCTCTATGATATTGCATTTTTTAAATTATTGATGATATGGCAGAATCTGATACTTTAATCATTCACATGGCCCCTTAGTCATGTTATTGCTCGGTCTTATCTGACAACCATGATTAGTATTTAGCCACTTAATAATAATAATATTTTTCATAAATCATGCACACAAACTTACAAAAAATAAGACGTCAGAAAGCAATAGGCCGACACCTTCTTCTTTTTTCTTTTCTTTTTCGGTTTAGTTTGTTTTAGTCTTTGCAAATTTTGGATTTTTATTTGCTTTTATGTTAATGTGGGCCTTGGTGAGTTCCACGATTGTCGCGTTTTTTCCGAAAAGGCAATTGTTGAGAATTTGACGAATAAATAGAGGGGTTTTTTACCGTTTTATGATTTTTTTTTTAAATATTTATCATTTTAATTTTTTTAATATTTTTAATTTTAGAAGTTTTTAAAAGTTAATTCTAATTTTATATCTTTTTTAAGTGGCTGGACAGCTCTGTCGGCTTGTCTATCCAACATATTAAATTCGCTGAATTAACCAGCGGACACTATTTTTATTTATTTATTTATTTATTTTTATATTTTTTATGTTATTTATTTTTTATGTTATTTATTCTAAGTGAATTTAAATAATAAAAAAATTAGATAATTAATTAAATAATTTTATAAAATAAATTAATGATTAATATGTTATATTTAAGATAATTAATAATTTTAAGACAGATATATATATATATATATATATATATATATATATATATATATATATATATATATATATATATATATATAATTTTATTATTAATTATGAAAAATCAAATAGAAATATGGAGAAGATAAAAATTAATTAGAATTATTATTCTAATAAGTAAATGATAATTATTTTTTATTAGTATTATATTTAATAATTATATGTGTTAATGATAATTTAATTTTATTATTTTTGTGTTTTAATTATTTAAAATATTTTATGACTTTACGTAAAAGTTAAGAATGTTAAATTATTATATATTACTAAAACTCGCTTTTACCTTTTTTTTTTTAATTTTTAACTTTTAAATGGACTTTTTATTTTTATTTTTATTATTTTAATTTTAATTTTTAAATGGATTTTGAGAGCTATTATTTCTGGAACTAGAAGTATATAATTATTCGATTTAGTTAATAATTTTCTTTAACTGGATAAATCAAAATTAATTATTAACGAACTAAATTAATTAAATAATTAGGACTAAAATATTAAATTTCAGTTAAATCGATTACACTGTATTTTTTTAGTTAAAAATATTATAAAATGTCTTTCACTTTAAATATAAATATATTATGAGTATATTTACCATTTATAACATTTAAGTTTTCTAATTTATTTATATAAGAAATTAAAAAAGTAAACCATGGTATGAAATAATAACATATAATATTAAAAACAAATATTATACCCTAATATTTCATAAATTTAAATTCATAAACTAATTGTGCATCAATTAAATTACAAATTTATAAAAAATAAAAAATATAAATATAAAAATTAATTGGCACCTTGAAATTTCTAATTTGTTTATTAAAAAATAAGTAAATTAATCTAATTCGATTAATTTGGTAAATTAAACTTCTTAATTGAACCAAAAATTAAAAACTAAAATTTTTACATTTTTAATTGAGCTGAATTAATCACTTTATTCAACCGAACTAATTTAACTAGATTGCATTGATCTTATTTTGTTAAGTATTTTTTACTAATTAATGCTTATCTCTACATGTAGATATTTTGATATGAAATGTAATTTTTGATTAATTACTATAGTATTAAGACCAATAATCTTAAAATATCTTAATACAGTAGATAATTACTATAGATATTTTTATACTATGTAAATATTATGAAAATAATTATTATTATAGATATTTTTATATTATGTAAATATTATGAAATATACAGTTAATATTATATACTGTGTATTTATTAATGACTATGTGTATTTATTAATGACTATCTTTCTTAATTTAAAATAATATAAAATATTATATATCACAGCAAAATGCAGATTTCACTTGTTTTAGTACCAAATACTATATATATGTTCTAAATAAAACAAAATAATTTAGAAAAAAATAGTATAAATCATATATTTTAATTTAAGAAAAATATAAATTGAAATAATAATTCTAATTAATTTTTATTTTTGCCATATTTTTATTTAATTTTTCATAATTAATAATAAAAATAATTAATATTATACACTTCATTTAATTATATTATATATGTCAATTATTTATTATATAAAATATACATCCCTCTTAAAATTTTAATATTAATTATTTGATTAATTATTAATTATCTTAAATATAACATATTAATTATTAGTTTATTTTAAATAATTATTTTATTAATTAGCTAATTATATAACATATTAATTATTAATTTATTTTACATAATTAATTTGTTAATTATCTAATTTTTTCTATTATTTATATTTATTTACAATAAATAATATGAAAAATTAGTCTTTTGTCCAAATAACATAAACAATTATAAAAAAGTAAAAAAAAAAAAAACAGAATGCTGTCCTTTGGTGGAACTAGCAAACTGAACATGTCCACCGGTCCCACCAACAGATAGCCTTTCACATTTACCCACCCCATTAAAAAAAAAAATCTGAAATTAGAATTAGTTTTCAAAAACACCTAAAATTAGAAATATTTTCAAAAAAATCAAAAATAATAAATATTTTACAAAAAATTTTTAAAATGGTAAAAAGCCATTATTTGAGTACTTTATGATGAATTTGGTAAAACTTGTTTCTTTGGATTTGATAAATAAGGAAATGGGGTTCACAATTTGTCTAAACAAAATCAAAGTTAATGATGATGATGATGCCATATGGTTATTAAATATTAATATCTATTTTGGGTCAAATGATTGTAGATGGTTGTAATAAGTGGGTGCTAAGGTGTTTTCTGTGATTAATTTATTTAAAAATAAAGTAATTTATTTAAAAAATTTTATGAAAAATTATAAATTAATTTATATTTTTTTCGTAAATGAAATTTTTTTTTTGTAATTCTTTTTAGTTGTAAAAATTTAATTTTATGAAATATGACTTCTTTTGCAAAATAAATAATTTTTTGAAAAAGAAAAATATTTTCGTAATTTAGAAAAATGACTTCTTTACGAGAATTTACAATATTTTTATATTTTTTCATAAATTAAACTATTTTTTCGAAAGTTTATATGTACATAAATTTAAAATATTATCTTAATTGTTCTAGTATTTTTTATTTTTAATTAGTGAAATACAATAATATATTAAATTAATTATAATATTTTAAATATTTTAATTATATTTATTATTTTTCACTACTCTATTGGTCATAAAAAATAAAACTTTACACTTTATATTTTAAAACACAATAACCTAATGATTTGTCTATATGATACTTTTTATAAGAACTACATTTTTCTAATGTGTTTTGCACATTGAGCTCTATTATAACTTGTTGGTACTTGTTAGAAATATAAATATTTATTCTAAACTTTCACTTTTTCCCTGTTAAAGATTTAATGACCAAATTTTTGTTACTCAAATATAAAATTATATATTTTTATGTTAAGTAAGTTTTCAATTAAAATGATATAAAACTTCTCAAATAAACATCATGAGATATAAATTTTATTGGTTGACTTTTAAAATTATCATGGAGAAATTTTTATATAACTTGATTATTAAATTCACTTTAATTGTTGAATTCAAATTAAGCTAAATTTTTATATGAAAACTTAAAAATTCAACAAAAATTTAATCATACACAATAGATATTATTTAAATTATATAGTTGTGTATATTTAATACAATTAGACTGTTAATAAAAAATAATTATAAATTCTATAAAAATATATAAATATACTTTAAAAGACAATACATGTACAATATTGAAAGAGTATGAGTCAAATATATCTAAATAAATTAGTTCTTATAATTTTAATGATACTTTTATATTCAATAATATGTCAAAGAAAATAAAGTAAAGAAATTGATAGATACATCGTATTATAATTTTTTAATTTATTTTATCATTGTTATATTTCTTAATTAGTAATTATAGGTTGATTTTTATGTTAATACTTGATACGTTTATTATTTTCTTATAATTTCAATGTAGATTGTATTTTTTTATTAGTTTTGATAAATTTGATTTTTTTGACATATTATAGTTTAATTTCTATTCCTTCTGAAAATAAACAACAATCTTTCCAGTATCTATATGCACCATGTGGACAGGTTACCAGTTCACAGTTCAACCGGTCTAACTAGTTAGACAAAATTTCTTTATTTTTCTTCTTTTATTTTGGTCATTTCATAAAAGATTTCCATTAATACAGAACCGATTGATTAAAAACTGGTAAAAAAATTATTTAACTGGAATTTCAGTTTTTTTAGTGAACCAAAGTAGATTGGCCACCAATTTTCTATTGAACACATTAAACTGACTATATGCACGAATTCTGTATCATCCCATAAACCATTCTTAGAAACAACATCATAAATATCCTTCTTCCTCATAAGAAAAATAGTTTAAATAAATCCACATTTTAATACATCCATAATATTAAAAGAAAATAAGTCAAACATATCTAAATAAATCATTTCTTATAATTTGAAATGATATTCTTATGTTAAAAAATATATTAAAGAAAAGAAAGCAAAATAACTGATAGGTACATTTTATTATAATTTTTGAATTTTTAAATTTTGTTATTATTATATTATATTAATTATAGGTTGATTTCCATGTTAATTCTTGGTACGTCTATTATTTTCTTATAATTTTAGTATAGGTTGGCTATGGGCTCACATATTAAGTAGATCCAAATCAATAATATTTTAAATCAATGTCACGCTGGGCTATTAACTCAATCATCTTAAAATTATCAATTAATATATTATTGGATTCTACTTAACAATCATTCTCAACTCATAATACATATATAATAACTAACAATAAAATAAAATACAGATATCAATAGTAACATTGCGGCGTTTTAAAGTACTGATACAAATAGACAAATATTATTTATATAATTTAATACTTAAATATAGAATACTGCCAAAAGGAAAAAGGCAATTTAACTTAGTTTAAATCCCTTCACAAGCTCATTCCACCACCTGAAAAATAATTTGAACAGAAATAAGCATTCGACTCAATGAATGATACTTACTAATATATATTAACCATATGTTCTATAATATATATCTAATGTTCATGCTAGTGCAATGTGTCACAGAAACAAACAAATCACATAAATAAACATGGATGGAATACAGTTCACAGTACCATACTAAACATCAATATGAGGAGCCAATCCCTACACTGACTCTCTTAATCCAACAATCAGTCTCTTACATCCAATGGGCCCGGCTGTCATAGATCTGTACCACACCACCCTGACCCAACTGGCAGCAGCCCTAGCGATGAGCAAGCCTGGCTAGCATCCACCAGTCATAGCTCATTTTCTCAACCTTATCATAACTATATCCATAAATTCTAAGTGGTATTATATCCTCTCAATTCCATCCATCAACCATAATCATTATATAATAATGAATATCAATTCATCAATTACAATCAAATGTTAATATGCATCTATGTAATAATAGTGCATAATATACTGTTAGGCCTTGCCCGAACACCGACCCAGCCTGCTAAAGGGGACTGGAATGCTCATTGGGATTTAGACTCACGATGGAACCCTCAAATTCGAATTGGTTGATTTTGAAAATAATTTTGGGAGTCGCAACCCTAATTTATTTTCAAATGGAAAAATTAAAGAAAAACCCAATTTGACTCTAATTTATTAATTTTTTACTTTAATTTGCCCATGGATAAAATCACTAATCTCGAACCAGGTTGAGTTTGGGGATTAGATTTTTGGTTTTAAATAATCAAAATTTGGCTTTTAAGTTTAATTTTGACTTTGAAAAATTGATTTCATGAAGGACAAATAGTATAAGATGATAATTTGTAAATAAGATGCATGAATATGATATGAGTGCAAAGAGAAAATTAAAATAAAATGGCAAATTAAAAAGGGAAAAAGAAGTTGATAGATATTTGGATTTGAGGTTTGGATTTAGATTCCAAATGTGCCTATGTACCCATTGAATAAGAATCAAAACCCACATAGTTCATTCCATGGTTAAGTAGAGGGGGTTTAAAAGTTGATCATATTGATTTTGGTTTGGGTGTATTGAGAGTGAGGAAAAAGGATGATATCTTTGCTTTTGATGGGCGAATGATTTTACCAGACCGAAATTCCATTTTGTCTGGACTGGATGATTGGATTGATTGAGAGATTAATTAATTAATTAAAATGATTAACTTACTCATTAATATGATGAAAATGGCAGATGGATTAATTAATTAAAAAAATTAATTAATTAATTTGGATGAAAGGTAGGTTAAAAAAATGATTGATTTTGGAGGATTAATTAATTAATTAAAATAATTAATTAACTAATTAATATGATGAAAAGGATGAATGGATTAATTAATTAAAAAGATTAATTAATTAATTTGGATGAAAGGTGGGTTAAAAAAATGATTAATTTGGTTTTGGAAAAAAATGATTAATTTATTAATTAGAAAGATTAATTAATTAATTGAGTGATTAATTTTAATTAAAAAAAGAGTTTTAGTTAATTAAAAGCATTAATTAACTTGGTTAGGGTGAGTTAATTAATTAATTAAAAAAATTAATTAATTAATTAGAGAGTAATTAGAAGAAGAAGTAGAAAAAAAGTTGATAGATAACCATCTATATCAACTTTGGAGGTGTGTTGGAATGAAAGGTGAAAAAGGATATTTATAAAAAAAGTGGGTGAAGGTAGTTTAGGTAATAAAAATGTGAAAAGACCATGAGGGGTAGGGCCATAAATGACTGAAAATTAGACTAAAGGGATAAAAAAGTCATTTTCTGGGCAAGTGGGGCCCACAGGGGTCAGAAGTTTGTAGAACCTAGTGCGGCGTAGCACCAGACTTTTGCAACATGCCACATATGGGGCGTGCAGCATGCACGTGATGTTGGCACATTTTTCGAGGATTTTTTTTTTTGAGATTGATTGTTGGTATAAAGTTTGAGAATTTTAGATGTCTAGTGGTAATGTAATTGAAAACTAAAAAATTTTCTTTTGGAAGCGCTGCCCCTAAATCCACGCTCGCTAACCGGTTAGCAGACCACTGTAATGGCTCCGCGTA
The DNA here is from genome assembly GCA_947687605.1 of Reutealis trisperma. NCBI lineage: Eukaryota > Viridiplantae > Streptophyta > Magnoliopsida > Malpighiales > Euphorbiaceae > Reutealis > Reutealis trisperma. The sequence continues at coordinate 26,566 of CANTUT010000694.1, forward strand.
ACGCGTTAAACTCAGTAAATATTAAGGCTACGGTTGGATGATGAGGATATAAAATTGAGGGTCCATATATATATATATATATATAGTAAATGCAGATGCATGAGAAGAAAGAATGATATAGTAGAGAGTATCACTCACCTAGTTGATGACACTCTTAGCTGAATCTCCTTTAGAAGTGTGACCTTTAGAATCAGGAAAACGCCAGAAACATCGATACTAAACAACAGACGATATTATTAGAACTCGATGACTCACTAAGAAGTCATACTTAAATTATTACCAAGACTCTGCAAAATTTCGACAGAGCTCTCCTATAACTAGGATGTTACCCAAATACAATAAAGAAAACAAACACTTCTAACAAATGCCAATTTATGATATTCCATCATAAGTCCGAATTCCCCCTCCTAGGGCTCCAACTCAAATTGCAACACAATCACAACTAATTTTCAAATATCAATTCAATATTAAATTCAATTTGCACTCAAATATATACACTAAAATTAAACACATACATATAGAAATCTAAAGTTCTGAGAATACCAATGTGAATTCATATTGAACTATCATCATAGAATGCACCAGAATAACGAAACGGAGCTGCTGAGTCACCATCGTCTAGCCACGCACCACCATAGATGGTGGTCCAAGAGGTCGAGGAGTTACACCAAACAATTTCTCTCGACATCAGGAGCATGAATATACCCCTCACTCGCCGCTGGTTGCCAAAAATCGGACTTCAAAGTTTCAGCATCACCCTCTTTGATCTCATTCTCTAGTTAATGAAAGATGGCAAACTTGGTACCAAATTGAATATGGTAAAGAGAGGATTCTAATGCATCTTGAATCACTTGAATCGAAGCTCAGATGAGAGAGATATGGTGGTTTGAATTTTTGGTCGATGAGTTCGCCTGAATTTCATAATAGCAAGCTTTGGGATGCATGTTCAGCACCGTCTGGTGCCTGATCAAAGTGATTCTAGTCTTCTTGGCTTTGTATGGATGTTAGCTTTTCAACCCAACTAATGGTGTATCAATCAGAGCTCCAATGGAGAAGTTATGGCCAGAAAACCACCGGCTGCTCCCTTTCCTCTCTCTTCTTCTTCTTCCTTCTTCTATTCTGCCTCTTTTAATTATGTAACCAGCAGATTTCTTAATCTGCTGGTCAGGTAGCTGTCCCAAGGCTGCCACGTGGCGGCCTTGGGTTGGTCCCCCTTTATTTTTCTACACTTTAGAAATTTATAGAAAATTCATTTTAAATCCAAAAATTACAAATAAATAGTCATTAAATTTCTTATAAAATATACTTTAATTTGATATATTAAAACTTGAAAAATGATTACTTTTAGATTTATTAAAAATAATTAAACATAAAATTAATTTCCAAATATTCTTAAATATTAATACTAAATTACCAAAATATAAAATTTATTATCTTCACTTATCTAACATTTAAATAAAATTATGATTAATAATACATTTTTCAAATCATAGAAATATATATATCAAATTTAATAAAAACACAACTTCAATTTTTGCTTTATTAAAGAAATTAATAAAATAATACATTTCCATACAAAAATATGATTTTATAAAATAAATAGAAATTTGGGGTATTACAATCTTTCCTTCTTAAGAAAATTCATCCTCGAATTTTCATCCCAAGCCAAACCCTACACTTCCAAGCTAAATCTCTCCACCACGTTTATGCTAACCACTTAAATTAAATTTCTCCATCACACTTCTACTGTGCACTTTTACGTACTACCCACATTACAATTAGCATCTCAAATTCAACAAAGCAGTTATCTCAAGAGCTACTAGAATCATTATACCATTATTTAACTTAAACAAAATCTATATCTGTTGTAGAAAAATAAGCCTTAAATTTAATTCTTAATAATTCTATCTGCTAACATTAAATAACCTTAAATAAAACTAATATAAACTTTAACTTCACATCTAACCATTCATAATCCTAAGCATATCTTTTTTTTTTATACCTATATTAATACTAACATCAACATTAATACATTAATTATTACTTCTATTCATTCCTATTATGTTTGACCATAATATAACTCTAATAGTAATTTCCTTTTTATATCCTCCAACAATTCTTTTCCTACTCTTACCTGCTCCAGCTAATCTCTCTAATATATATATATAAGGATAAACTTTATCTTATCACTTTGAAATCACCACATACATATACAAAATAATTAATATGCATGCCCATTAATTCTACAATTCATCTCCACATCCTTATTTTAATAAGATCATCAATAAATTCTGTTAATTCTAAGACACATCTCACCTTCTCACAATAATACAACATTTCATGACTTAAATACCTAATGCCTCGCAATTGTATACATTTAACTCGTGATATTATCTCACTTTAAAATTTTTACTTACATTTTACTATATTTCACATTCCTAATCATTTAACTTATCCATATAAAAATAATGAATTCACCAATACCATTGATACTCAATAAAATCTCTATGCAACTCTTATGCCTTTCCAAATATATGCCATCCTAGACTTATCTCAACTTTAGCATATACATATTTAATAAGTATTCCAGAATATTAATTCCACTTCACTACTCAATAAAATTCTTTTATGTACCAAAGATCACTATCTAATTTTCAATAACTTCAATCGAATATTATATATTTAATGCTTCAAAGTATTTCTCATCCAAAGGACTCAAATCCACTTTAGGTATATTCAAAACTATTTAATTTTCAAAACTATTTAGAATCATTTGTAAGAATCAAAACATTTTCATTTTTTATTTTAGAACTTAAGATACTATGTCCAAGGATACTAAGCAACATGCAACCTTGATGCAATGATTGATGAGATACATGATGTATGACTGATGATATATGATTTCATAATGCCTTATTCGATGCGTATAGACAGACACATAGGACATAAGTACAAAGTTCCAAAATAATAAGCTTCCAAAACTACTTTTAAAATCACACTTTAATATTACTTATAATCTTTGAACTCATTTACATAATCAAATCAAATCTAGAACATTTTATCTAAAAATCATTTAAAATTTTGCATTAAATCATTTTATACCCTTATAGATCAAGTCCTTGTGGATCTTCAAATTCATAGCTTACATGACTTTAACATCTTATCATTTCATAAAACCTCAAATCCTTACACTCTCATTGTATCATATACACTTAAAAGAATCTTCATCGCTAAAGAATCTCTATTAGCGTCATACTTATCTTTTATCATAATCGCAAGTCTGAGAATATTCATCAAATTCATCACATTGTACAAAGCATACAACATATATAACAAATACACCAACAAACTTAATTAATATCATTAACTCATCACAACATAACGTTAACGTTGAATTTGAAAGCAAAGGAAACTCAAGAGACAATTAGGAACACTATACTCTGCATGTTACAAAAACAATGACCATTTATAGCTTCCTCAACTTTAAACATACTAGAGGTCACAAGATCTTTGCTCTGATACTATGTTTGTCATGCCTCAAACTCGATGGCACATAACCGGCACTAGGACACAAATGATACACGTGGCTATCAGTGCTTGAAGTAAGCCTAACATCATACTAAACAATAAAACCACCACAAATTAGGGTTATGAACCTATATGTTAAGCAGATCCAAATCAACAATATTTTAAATCAATGCCACACTAGGCTATTAACTCAATCATCTCAAAATTATCAATTAATATATTATTGGATTCTGCTTAATAACCATTCTCAACTCATAATACATATATAATAACTAACAATAAAACAAAATACAGATATCAAGAGTAACATTGCGGAGTTCTAAAGTACTGATACAAACATACAAATATTATTTATATAACTTAATACTTAAATACAGAACACTGTCGAAAGGAAAAAGGCAGTTTAACTCAGTTTAAATCCCTTCACAAGCTCATTCCACCACCTAAAAAATAATTTGAACATGAATGAGTGTTCAACTCAATAAATGATATTAACTAATATATATTAACCATGTGTTCTATAACATGTAATGTTTATGCCAGTGCAACGCGTCACAGAAACAAACAAATCATATAAACAAGCATGGATGGAATACAGTCCACAGTACCATACTAAACATCAATATGAGGAGCCGATCTCCCCAATACTGGCTCTCTTAATCTAACAATCAATCTCATATACCCAATGGGCCCGGCTATCACTGGTCTGTACCACACCCCCTGACTCGACTGGCAGCAGGCTTGGCTAGCATCTACCAGTCATAGATCATCTTCTCAATCTCATTATAAGCATATCCATAAATCCTAAATGGTACTGTATCCTTCCAATTCCATCCATCAACCACAATCATTATGCAATAATGAATATCAACTCATCAACCACAATCAAATGTTAACATGTGTCTATGTGATAATAGTACATAATATACATATATATATACATACAGTAAACGCAGATGCATGAGAAGAAAAAATAATATATTAGAGAGTATCACTCACCTAGTTGATGACACTCTTAGCCGACTCTCTCTTAGAAGTGCAACCCTTAAAATCGGGAAAAAGCTGGAGACATCAACACTAAACAACAGACGATATTATCAAAACCTATACGACTCACTAAAAAGTCATACTTAAATGATTACCAAGACTTTGCAAAATTTTGACAGAGCTCTCCTATAACTAGGATATTATCCAAATACAATAAAGAAAAAAAATACTTATGACAAATACCCAATTTATGATATTCCATCATAAGTCTAAATTCCCCCTCCTAGGGCTCCAACTCAAACAACAACACAATCACAACCAATTCTCATATACCAATTCAATATTAAATTCACTTTGCACATAAATATATACACTAAAAGTAAACACATATACATAGAAATCAAAAGTTTTGAGATTACTAATGCGAATTCGGATCGAACTATCATCATAGAGTGCACCAGAATAACAAAACGGAGCTGCTGAGTTGAGATAGCCAAAACTGCTACAAGTGCCACCACTATCCGGCTATGCGCCACCATGGACAGTGGTCCTGGAGGTCGGGGAGTTACACCAAACAACTTGTCTCGACATCAGGAGCATGAATATACCCCTCACTTGCAGCCTATCGCCGAAAATTGGGCTTTAAAGTTTCAACATCACCCTCTCTGATCTCAACTGGTGAATGAAAGATGGTGAACTTGATACCAAATTGAAGCTGGTGAAGAGAGGATTCCAATGCATCTTGAATCATTTGAATCGGAGCTCGGATGAGAGATATATGATCGTTTGAATTTTTGGTCGCTGGACTTCACCTAAATTTTACAACAGCAAGATTGGGGACGCTTGTCTGGCACCATTTGTTGTATGATCAAAGTGATTCTAGTCTTGTTGGCTTTCTCTGTATGTTAGCTTTTCAACCCAATTGACGGTGCATCAATCAGAGCCCAATTGATAGTGCATCAATCAGAGCTCCCGTGGAGAAGTTATGGCCAAAAAACCATTGGCTACCCCTTCCCTCTCTCTTCTCCTTCTTCCCTCTTCTATTCTGCCTCTTTTAATTACGTAACCAGTAGATTTCTTAATATGATGGTCACGCAGCCATCCCAAGGCTGCCACTTCTTCCCTCTTCTATTCTGCCTCTTTTAATTACGTAACCAGTAGATTTCTTAATATGATGGTCACGCAGCCATCCCAAGGCTGCCTCGTGGCAGCCTTAGGTTGTTCCTCCCTTTATTTTTTTACATTTTAGAAATTTATAGAAAATTTATTTTAAGTCCAAAAATTACAAATAAATAGTTATTAAATTTCCCATAAAATATACTTTAATTTGATACATTAAAACTTGAAAAATGATTATTTTTAGATTTATTAAAAATAATTAAACATAAAATTAATTTTCAAAAAGTCTTAAATATTAATATTAAATAACCAAAATATAAAATTTATTATCTTCACTTATCTAACATTTAAATAAAATTATGATTAATAATACATTTTTTAAATTATAGAAATATATATATAATTTAATAAAAATACAGCTTCAATTTTTGCTTTAATAAATAAATTAATAAAATAATACATTTTCGTATAAAAATATGATTTTATAAAATAAATAGAAATTCAGAGTATTACAATAGCTTAATTTTCCTTTCTCCAGAAAATCAACAATCTTTTCAGTATTTATATACATCATCATTTTAAAAACTGTACTAATAATCGAATCTAATTGGTTTATAGAATATACTAATTTTTTTTCTTTATTTTAATAAAAGACATATTATATATTTACATTAGAATTAAATGCATCGTTTGTAAATTTTAATTCAATATTAATTATATGCAATCGAATTATCATGTGAAATCATATTATATTATATAATATCATATTATATTATAAGTCAAAAAAAATCTCTAATTTAATAATTATACCAATAAATCTCTAGTTTATAGAATACATTAATTTTTTATTTTAATAAAAGACTTATTATAAATTTACGTTAGGATTAATATATCACTTGTGAATTTAACATCAATATTAATTAAATATTAAAAAAATTATTCTAATTGAATTCATTTATACAAACAATTATTATTTTTTTAAAAATATATAAATTATTACTAATGATTAAAACAACTAATTTTAAAATTTACAATGGTTTTACATAATAAAAGTCAAATTAGAATTTCTATCACTTGTTAATATTTGAATAATCGAAATAAAAAAAAAATTTCTCTAACTTCTTAATATTCAAAAAATTAAAAAAAATAATATTCTAATTGAATTCTTTTTTATTTAAATTAAATATAATTAACTATATATTAAATGATAATTTTTATTTTTTTCTTATTCTAATTGAATTCATTCTTTTTTATTTAAATTAAATTAAATTATTAAATTATAATAATTATATTATTATAAATTTGTAATATAATTAATTATATATTAAATAATAATTATTTTATTTTTTTCTTATTCTAATTGAATTCACTATTTTCTTATTTAAATTAAATATAGTTAGATATTAAATATAATTAATTATATATTAATAATAATTATTTTATTCTTTCTTTATTCTAAATGAATTCATTTTTTCTTGTCTAAATTTAAAATAAATATAATTAGATATTAAATATAATTAAGTATATATTAAATAATAATTTTTTTATTCTTTTCTTATTCTAATTGAATTCATCATTCGTTATTTGAATTAAATATAGTTAGATAATTATATTATTTAATTAATAAATAACCATATTGCCTATTATAAATACACAATTTAAAAAAAAAACTAATTGGGATATTTTTACATAAATATGCTTATCCCCTCTCCATACATTTATATGTAGCATAGATATTGTGATATTTTTTAAAAGAGTACTATTTTTCGTACTTACAAAATTATTTTTCTCGTAAAAATTATTTTTTGTATAAAATAAATCACATTTTCATAAAATTATATTTTTTTTTTGCAATTGTAAATTTAATTTAATAAAAAATATAAATAAATTATGATTTTTCATAAATAAAAAGTATGTTACTCTGTTTAAAAATAAAGTAACTATAAAAAATACTTTTAATTTTTATATATTAATTTTTGGAACTGATAAATATACATTAATGAATAAATTATTATTTACTCCCTAAATGATGGCATCATAGTCGAGATTTACAGTTCGAGATTTACCATCGTCGAGCTTAGCGAATTGCGCCACCATCACCGATCCTTCTACTTCTCTTTCCTTTTCTACTTCCACAGTTTCTCATCCTACTATGCACAATTGAAAATTTTTTCAAACCCATATAAGTAAACTGAATTTAGAAGGCGGAGATGTCGTTTTATGATTGGTTCATAGAGTTGTAATTTTATTTCTTTTTTGTATTGAAAATTCATTTGCAGGTGGCCTTTGAACATTAGTTTATCATTTTGAAATAATATTCAATAATTTGATTTACTGAAGTATATTCTTGTACATCCTTGACCATTTTATCTCACAATTTGAGATCCCACTTTTTTTTTTTTTTTTTTTTTTATTTTACTGAATTGGATGTTGTTTCTAACTTCTTTGTAGCTCCTATTTTCTTCAATCTTTAAAATTTAGAATGGATCCTTTATGCTTGGGATGAAAAAATTAAGAGTAATTGAAGGGTGTTTTAGTCATTTTACAACACTACAAAAAAAATTAGTGGGTCAATTGTGTTTTTTCTATTTGTACTACACACACCGATGAATTACCAACAAAGAAATTTAATCGGTATTAAACTTGTCATTAATATAATTTACTGACGGAATACAAAACTGCCATCAGTAAATTGTTTTTATATTATCAGTAAAATAATTTATATTGTCAAAATTTTTATAGGGAGACAATTTACCAATGATATTTTTAGTCGATAATCTATCGGTAAATTATTATTTTTTAAAAATAAAAAATTATTGGTAATTCATCGTTAAATTTTGAATAAATATTTTTCAAAAGTAAATATTTTGTTAGTAATCTATCTGTAATTTTGTAAATTAAGTTTTAAAAAAATAAAATATTCTACTGGTCATTCATTAGTAAAAATTTTTTTCAAAAAAAAAAAATATTTTTAAAAAATACATATTTTCAAAAATAAAAAATACTAATTTAAAAATTAAAATTTTTAGAATGAACATGAAAATTAAAAAAATAAAGATTATAAAATAAATTAAAAAACTTAAAGAGTATTAAAAATGATTAAAACTAAAAAAAATAATGAAATGAGCCTAAAAGAGAGAAAGAGGTAAGAATAAAAAAGAAAGTATAAGATAAATAATTTATTAAATTTATTTTATAATTTACTAAATTACAAAATAAATTAAGTAAGTATAAACAATTTAATAAAAAATTAAATTTAAGAAAACAAATCATTAATTTTTTTTCAAAATCACATTAATACATGTTTATGCTAAAAAAAATTCAAGAAATATAAATAATAAATTATAAAACTAAAGAAATAATAAAGAAAATTGAAATAATTTTAATACATTTTTTCTATTTAAAGGTTTGGAATTTAGGAAGTGATTGGTGCATGATCAAACAAGATGTTATGGGTTGGATCTTCTAAGTTGGGCCTTGTAGAATGGATCTGCAAAGAGAGAGAACAGGTCAAGAGCCTTGTGCCTGGTGAGAAACCTCCGTTGCTCAAGTCAATAAGAGTCTTCGCCAGTAGCCGGAGAAAGGATCTCTCTTCTGGCTAGAAGATATTTTAGTGAGAAAAATGAGATGAGAGAATATAGAGATCGACCTACCTCAATTGTGTGTTAATTTTTCTTTTTGTATGGTCTTGCATAGGACAAAACTGTCATCTTTCCATGAGAGAGAGTGTTCTCTGACAATGAGCTTTTCTAGTGGGCATGCTACGTATAGAGGTAGGAGCACATGGTGCCTGTCTTATCCTTAGAGGTGTTTGGTGAGAGTTGTATAAGGTCATGGGATGAGCCGCCTGGGGAGTGCCTTTCTGCCAGTTGACGTGACATCTATACTAGAAACGCTCGTCCATACAATGGGCTAGTTTGACTAGGAAGTGACTTGTGGCTAAAGTAATATGAAGTCCATTAGAGTTCTTCGTAGAGACACCAATGCTATGAGGCTATTTGGATCTACTTCCATTTTGGCCTCTTTTAATAGGCTTGGATTTCTACCCTTAAGCCTTAAGGTCCTAAGGCATATGTGAGCTTTCGACTCCAAAGGTCCATTAAACCAATAAGCCATTTTTGTCTCTCATCAAGAAGTAAAATAATAATAAAAAAAAAAGAATAAGAAAAAAAATGAGTATTAAAGAGTATGGGAGTATTAAGTGATAGAAAAAAGAAAATGAAGAAATAAAAAAATGAGAAGGAAAGAAAAAGAAATTCTATGTGTGAGAAATGGAGAGAAGAAATTGAGAAAAAGAAGAAGTGTGAGAAAAAATAAGGAGTAGTCATTTTATACTTTTTATGCTATTCATTGACTAATTACCAACTAAATTTTCGTTAGCAAATTTTTTCAAATGAAAATATAGAGGGAAATTTCCCTCTAAATTTTCATTTACCGATAAATTATCGATTAAATTTCCATTGGTAATTTATTTTTTAAAAAATTTAGTTAAAAATTTGAAAGAAAATTTTCCTCAAAAATTTTCATTTATTAATAAATTACTGACTAAATTTTCATTGGTAATTTATTTTTTTAAAAATAATTTAGTAAAAATTTGGAGGAAATTTTCCTTCTAAAATTTTCATTTACCAATAGAATATTTTGTTGGTAAATTAAAAATTTTGCTCTTCAATTTATAGATAGAATATTGTATCGATAAATTAAAAAAAAAAAATTTAGCTCCCCAATTTACTGAGTGAAAGTTTTTGCATGTAAGTTAGAAGTTTTTTTCGGCAAATTAAAAAAATTTTACTCTCCAATTTACCAACTAAAATTTTTATCAGTAAATTTACCAACGAAAAATTTTTGTTGGTAAATTGGAAATTTTTTATTGGTAAATAAAAAAAAATTTTGCTTTCTAATTTGCCGACTAAAATTTTTGTTGGTAAATTAAAAAAATTTTGCTTTTCAATTTGCCAACGAAAAATTTCATCCTAAATTGTCGCTAATTTTTTATATTTTTTTTTTGCACCTTATTTAGTGATGACACTTGATCATTAGTAATTTTTTATTAGTAAACCATTAGTAATTGCAAAATAAAATTTTATGTATCATCGGTAATTTAGTAAATTTTTACCAATGAAATGATTTCTGTCAATAAAATTTATCCATAAACTGTAATTTCCTTATAGTACAAGAAGCTAACGAAAATTCACAAAAATTTGGACAAAAGAATCAAAAGGTTTAATGAAATAAAATGCAAAGATGTAATTATTAGTTTCTCAAAATATAAGGACAATAGTGTTAATTACTCCAAAATCTATAGGGACTTAAATAGTAATTTATTTTATATTTATTTATTTTTTTCAAAAATTCAAGAATGAAATTTGATTTTAAGTATACTTGAAAATACAAAAATGACACTGGTATGGGGTATATTATATATATTTAATATCATTAAATTCATATCTTAGTATCATCAAATAGTAGAAAGATCAAAGTTATAGAATAAGAAGTCGTAGAATCAACAACATTGTAGAACAAATAATTGTAGACAACAAGTAGAAATGGAAAAGTTAAGAATAAGTAGGAATGGTAGAATATGATGTTGGCAAGATTAAAAATATCACCATCCACGCAAGGATAGATGTAGATGTTGCTAAAATCACCACCCTAATAAGCCACTCCAAGGAAATAGTTGCAATCAAATTTCCTAGGAATCCACCAAAAGGAAGAAAGAACAAGATAATGAAGAGATAAGGTCTCAAATTTTATTGATAATCAGTAACTCAACTCAAAACTCCCTTATATTGTAGAAACCCTATTTATAAGTTGGCTTTATAAACTAAGTAGGAAATAAAAATCTTACTAAATAATAATACTTCCTAAATAAAAATAACTTTCTAAATATAAAGATCCTAAACAGATATTATGCTCTTCCTATATGGAAAATCCAAACTAGAAATTTAAGCAAAAATCTTTTAACTTGAAGGTTAATAATTAAAACAAAAAGGAAATTAAATTTTATTACAATAATGCATACACTTGTAGTGCTAGACACTTTTGTGTCAAAAAATGTGTGTTATATTTATACATAAGAAAAGAAAAAATTCTAAAGGGTTAACCTGATTCGTAAAAAAATTTGATCCTCTTTTTATTATCAAAATTTGATTCTTGGAGTTAGTAGTCAAAAGATTATTTCTAAATATTTAGATCAAATGTGAGAAATATGTCATTGGACTCATTCGAAGAGGAGATTTTGTTTTAAAGTTAATACCTAAAAGCATAAATGAATGTGAGAAATAAATTTTTGGACTCATCCAAAGAAAGAATTTAGTCTTAAAATTAATTTCTAAAATTATAGGCAGAATGTGGAAAGTGCATCTTTTAATTTTGTCTAAGGACGAAAGGATTTAGTTTAGATTTATACATAAACTAAGGGGGTGTTTGATAATCTAACTTATTATTTAATTTAATATTTTAAGTACTTATTAGTTTTGAGATAATTTGATAATATAAAATAGTCACAACTTAAAATTGTTAATTAAGTTAAAAACCACTTAAAATAATAAGTTAAAATATTTAATTTAAAATTTATACTATAACACGCTCAATTATCGTATTTTTAAAACTTCCAATTAAGGTGACTATTATCCCCTTAATATAATCCTAAAATTCTTATTTAAACTCTAAGCTCTTAAAACTTCACTTTATCTTCACGAAGAGCTTGAAGCACCGTTGTCAAGCATAATCCGGAGTTCAAACCAGGTCATCGTCATTCCCTTATCATATACTCTCTCCGTCTCGAAAAGGTTGTCCACTATTTCTTTTTAGGATATCCTAAAATACTTGCATACTATAAAAATAATTATAGGTATTTGTCCATTTATCCTTATTAATTAAAAGGTGTATTGTAGAAATGTTGAGAGCTTATATAATCATGGGAGTACCAACCTCAAAAGCTGGCAATTAAGGTTGGAAAACCCAATTATATATAAGCTAATTCAACATTTTATATTTAATCAATTTGGAATCTATTCCCCACATCAAATTCATCATTTGATTCTTTTTTTCATTCTTAACACTTTCCCCTCAAATGTCTACTGAGTCTAAGTTAACACTTGACAATCTTACTATGATCACTGTCTGGATCACATGAGAACATAGCTCACAATTTTTCATTAATTCTTAGACCACTGTCCGGGTCATCTGGGAACATAGCCTACAATCTTTCATTTCTTTTTCATTAATTCTTCTTTCAAGTGTGGTTTTTTAATTCGATTCCCTTTGAATCGAACCTGCTCTAATACCATGTAAAAATGTTAAGAGCTTATATAATCATGAGAGCGCTAACCTCAAAAGCTAGCTATTAAGGTTGACACTTTCATGATTATATAAGCTCTCAACATTTCTGCATGATATATATAAGCTCTCAACATTTCTACATGATATCAGAGCAGATTTTATTCAAAGGGAATCGAATTAAAAAACCACAATTGAAAGAAGAATTAATGAAAAAAAATGAAAGATTATGGGCTATGTTCCCAGATCATTCGGACAGTGGTCTAAGAATTAATGAAAAATTGTGGGCTATGTTTTCAGGTGATACAGATAGTTGTCACAGTAAGATTGTCAAGTGTCAACTTATACCTAGTTGATATTTGAGGGGGAAGTGTTAAGAATAAAAAAATAATCAAATGAAAAATTTGATGTGGGGAATAAATTTCACGTTGATTAAATATAAAATATTGAATGAACTTATATATAATTGGTTCTCCAATTTCAATACTAGCTTTTGACGTTGACACTCTCATGATTATATAAACTCTCAACATTTCTACATGTATATTATCAAAATTAATAATAAATATATTAATAAATAAGTATATATAAGAATATAAGTGAAAAAATATAATAAAACTTATAAGTTGATAAGCAATTAATAATATTTTTTTAAATTGCGCGAGAAAAGAAAATGAACAATATTTTTGAGACAAAGAGAGTTGTATTTAATTACTCGTTAGTTATTAATTCTTTCCCTTATAATTTAATTACTTGTTAGTGATTATTTCTTCATATCTCAGCAAACTTGGTATTTTCCCTAATTATATTTTATTGTAGTTTTTTGATCTTTACGAATTGTAACCTTAATTCCTGAACTATATATTATATTTCGTTATTCCCTTTTTTATTTAATTGGGTATTTTTTTTTTGTTAAGAAACCATTAATGTTATATTTTATTATAGTTTATGATTTTTATTTATTTTTTAATTTCAAAACAATACTTAATGATTAAAATTTAAATATCAATATCACATGATTAAATATGTCAAATAAAAAAAGTGTAATAATTTTTAGTAATAATGGTTATCAAATAAATTAATTAATTCAGTGTTTAAAATTTTCAGTATTTATTATATTTAACACTTAATTTTTAATTTTATCAAACGCCATCTAACTCAAAGATACTCATGATCAATAAAAACAAAATCAAGAAAAAAAAATAACTTGGTCAAAAAATTCCTTAGAAGGGATTGTAATATCATTATGTTTTCTTTTATAACTACACACCGTTTTAAAAAAATAGACATTTTATCTTAATTTAAAAAAAATTATTACAATTGTACCTCGGAAGTCAATTATGGAAAAAATAAAGCCTATTGAACAAATTTATCCTTAAACTCTACGTCTTTTGACAATTATATCCCCCTTTTATTTATATATATATATATATATATATATATATAATTTTATCTCAATTTAAAAATTTATCGCCATGTCTCTTTTGTTAAAAGCTAAGTTTATATGAAATCTTCTTATCTATACCATATATAAATATATAGAATAGAGCAAGCACATTTATATAAGAGTCTCTTACTATTTTTTTTTTAATTATGTATTTATGATAGGTAATATAATCATTTATTAATTAAATAATATAATTATTTAATTATATTTAATTAATATAATAAATGATGAATTCAATTAGAATAAAGAAATAATAAAATAATTATTATTTAATATATAATTAAATATATTACAAATTTATAAATATATTGTGATTATAATTTAATAATTTAATTATCTATTTTAATTTAAATAAAAATGAGTTTAATTAGAATAAGGAGAGAATAAAATAATTATTATTTAATATATAGTTAATTATATTTAATTCAAATAAAAAAGAATTCAATTAGAATAATTTATATTTTTAATTTTTTAAATATTTAGAAGTTAGAGAATTTTTTTTTACTTTAATTATTCGAATATTAATAAGTTAGAAAAATTCTAATTTAATTTTTATTTTGTAAATTATTACTTTGCCTAATTATAAATTTTAAAATTAACTATTTTAACTATTAGTAATAATTTATAGATTAGAAAAATTATTTTTAATTCTATAAGAAGACGTTTAATTTGATTTTCGTTTTATAAATTATTACTTTTTCCTATCGTAAATTTTAAAATTAGTTATTTTAACTATTAGTAATCATTTGTAAATTAGAAAAATTATTTTTGATTCTATAAGAAAAAGTCTAATTTGACTTTCATTTTGTATATTATTATTTTGTCCCATTGTAAATTTTAAATTTAGTTGTTTTAATTATTACTAATAATTTGTAAATTACAAAAATTACTTTTAATTCTATAAGAAGATGCAGCAGAAAAATAATATGTACTAATTGAGAATTTATTTAACAACAATGAGCAAAATCATTTTTTTAAATATTTAGAAGTTGGAGAAATTTTTTTGACTTTGATTATTCGAATATTAATAAGTTAGAGAAATTATAATTTGACTTTCATTCTTTAAATTATTACTTTGTCCCATTATAAATTTTAAAATTAGTTGTATTAACCATTAGTAATAATTTGTAGATTATAAAAATCACTTTTGGCTCTATAAGAGGATGTAGCAAATAAAGAAGACGCAATAATTAAGAGTTTATTTAATAAAAATAAGCAAAATCCTATTATTTTATTATTAAATGTCAAAATTTCTATTTATAATGATATATTATTCTAAAAAAAATTAATTTATTTGTCATTCTATAAATATTTAAATTTACTTAAAATTTTCATTACATAAGAGATTAATTAATTATTCTTAAAAATTAATTAAATAGGAAATCAAAATTATAAAATTTTTAATTTAGTGATTATATATCACTGTTATTATTTATAATATCAAATTTAAAATATTTATAAGTATTCATGTGACATAATAATTAAATAAATTTTTTTGGTCTTATGATATAATTTGATATCACATGATATAATATGATATTACATGATAAATCAATTGCATACAATTAATATTGAATTAATATTAATATTAAATTTATAAAAGCATGTTAGAAAGATTGTTATTAATTTTTTGGAGGAATAGAAATTAAGCTATAATGTGTTAAAACAATCAAAATTTATCAAAATTAATAAAAACATACAATTTACATTAAAATCATAAAAAAAAATAGATGTACTAAATATAAACATGAAAATCAACCTATAATTAATAATTAGTCAACATAAATATAAAAAGATAATTTAAAGTTATAATGAAATGTATCTATCAATTTATTTACTTTTTTTTTTCTCTACCATATTGTTGAATATAAAAATATCATTTAAAATTGTAAGAAATGATTTATTTAGATATGCTTAAGTCTTATTTCAATATTATGTATGTATTGCCTTTTAAAATACATTCATATATTTATATAGAATTTATAATTATTTTGTGTCATCATTTTAATTATATTAAACATGAACAATTATATAACTTAGATAATATTTATCGTGTATAATTATATTTTCATTGAATTTTTATGTTTTTCATATGAAAATTTAACTTAATTTGGATTCAACAACTAAAGTGAAATTAATAATCAAGTTATATAAATATTGCTATATGATAATCTTAAAAGTCAACTAACAAGATTTCGGTCTCATGATATTTATTTGAGAAATTTCATATTATTTTATAATAAAATAATAAAATACTGGTTACTAAAATTTTAATAAGGAAAAAGTAAAAATTTAGAGTAAAAATTTATATTTATAACAAGTTTTAACGAGTCGTAATGAAAATTAATGTGTGAAATAAGTTATAAAAAAATCTAGTTAAATACTAAATTTATATAAACCACATCATCAATTTTTTATATCGTTATGTTTTTTAAGTTCTAATTAAAATATATACATATCGATACATTATTTTTTTTTATTCTTTTAATTGACCCATATATAATAAATTCCATCGTCCAAAATATAAATTAAATAAAAAAGATAGCTAAAATTACGCAAAATGGGGATCCGCGGTTGGTAAAAATGTTTTAATGATATAAAAACTAAAAATAATTATCCGCCAAATTATTTATAAACAAAAATGTTTAATTTATACGAATTATATTATGTCAACTAAATAAGTAAATTACACTTCATTTTAAAAAAAACTAAATTATACTTATTATTTTCAATGGTATTATTAGTATTAATTATAATCTCTAATTTTATTCTTGTTATAATGACATTAATTTAGAATAGTAATCAGTACAGCACCCACAAGTGCAAGCAATAATTTTTCTAAAATGGTCATATTCATATTAAAACTTGTTTAATAGCCATATTAGCATGCTCCATAGATACCACAGGGTTAAAGATTTTCCAATGTTTATGTTGGAACATTTGAAAAATATTAGAGCTATATTTGATTCGCGGAGTATATAAATAATTGAATAAATATTCTTAAAAAATAGAATATACTAAGAATATAATAGTTATTTTAATTTCATAATTTGATTTATGCGTAAAATAATTATATTACTTCACATGACTATAATATTTTTATATATTAATTTCATTATTAATATTAAAATTAAAAATAATTTTATTTAATAAATAATTTAAATGCATAATAAATAAAAATTTTATTTGATTTAAATTTTAAAAAATATTTTTAAATTAATTAGCTAAATTAATTTCTTATTCTATTTACTATTTTTTTGGCAAAAAATTGATCAAGTTAAAATTTTAAGATGAGCAGTAATATATATATATATATATATATATATATATATATATATATATATATATATATATATATATATATATATATATATATGAAAATAAAAATAAATAATGATGGATTTGAACTTGCTAATATTTTTTAAGAGTAAAATAAAAATATTTTTTTAATAATATAAAAAATCAATCTTTTAATTTTTTATGAAATATATATTTTATAAAAATTATAAGATCATTATTTTATAAAATTAATATTATTTATCTAAAATTTTAATTAACATAAATAATAATTAATCATTACATAATAAATATTATATAACAGTAATCTCCTTAGCTTTTGGCCCAACGTCAAATTTATTTGCACATGATTTATGACCCCAGTTGGCAGGTATGTGGTCTACGTTCCCTCTTTAAAAAGCCAATTAACAAGTGGACATGATTTATGACCTCCAGTTGGCAGGTATGTGGTCTACTTTCCCTCTTTAAAAAGCCAATTAACAAGTGGCAAGGGATTATTTATTTGTGGGATCCGATTGTCAGTTTCGTTATATTTTGAGGAGGACTCTGAAGAGTTGATAAAATTCTCTCTACTGAAAAAAAAAAAAAAAAAAAAAAAAAATCTCTCCACTGCCGCGAGGCCCCTATCCTCGTGGCGATGTGCTTACTGCACATACTGAAGGGTTCGAGTCTCTCCTTAACAAATCTTCATAATTACCAAACTTATCTTCTTTGCTCCACCAATCTCCTCTCCCTTGCTAACTCACCAACCATTATCTATTGTTAAAAAAGAAAATGCCCAAAAAAGAAAAATCTCTCTAGTGAAGACTTGCTTTTTTTATGTTACTCTTTTTATTACGAAAAAAATAGTCATTAAAAAATTAATTTTATTCATAATAAGTAGTCATTTAGCAATTCAATAAAAAAAATGATAAAATGACTAATTTATTCTTTTATTTTCTAAGTATGAGAGATATTTTTCTAATTTATACTGCAATTAATAAAAAAATTTTTGACAATTTATAATAAAGTTATTATCATCTTATGATGAATTTTTTTTAATAGTCACTTTTTTCAAAATTGAGAGATAATTTATTTGCGGCACTTCATATCCAGCCAACGATTTCTACAAAGTCTTCCCACACCACTTCTTAATAAATTCCGCCATTGAATGTGTACTCACCACACGCCACTTTGTTTTTTCTTTTTGTAGGAATGCACGCGCTAGTTGTTTGTTAATACTAAGTAGATTGTACTATATAAAAAGAATTAAAGATTTTAATAGATTTAAAAAATTATATTTAATAATAATTTTTAAATAGCCTATAAAAATTATAAGATATTTAATTATAATTTTTATAAAATTTGTAAAAGTAAATAAATATTTAAAAAATTATTGCTTTTATAAATAATAAATTTTTATATATTTTTATTAACTTTTTATGTACTAATATAAATAAAAAATCTCAAATAATTTTCTTTGACTTTCCCTTAAAGATTTGAGTCGATTTTTTTTCCCTCATTCTCCATCTTTCTTTCAAACCTATCCTCTACAATCTCACCAGTACTAAAAAGGTCATGTTTAAATATTCAACAATTTTCCACTTATCCATTGTTCGCATTTACCAGCTATGAATTACCACATGGTACCAAGAAAACAGAGGGATGATTCCGAAGCCATGTATAATCATGGGTTTGTTCTCAGCTCCAAGAACTCTACATGCATCAAGCAATTTATTCAGCTTTCCAAGAGAATCAAGCTTTTTTTACTTCAGTTTATATTGCACATATGGTAAACCAGAAGTTTACTAATCCTAATATTTCTTTTTTATCTTTAAATATGGAATGCCATATTTGCAGTATCCACTATGCATATATCTTCCTTATTGTTCTTGGGTCCAGTCAAATATTGAGTAGTATCCATTTTCTTTTCATTAAAATAAAGCAAAATATTACTAACTAAAAAGAGAAATCTGGTCAAATTGTTAGTAAAAACGAACAAGATAGGTAAAATTTTCTTACATCCAGCAATATGGTATTTGCAAGATTACTTACTCAAGTAATTTGATTATGAGCATAATTTTCAAATCATCCAATTAAGACAATTTGTCTTGATAATGTTAGTGAACTTATGTTTTGAACTTTTAATGATTATTGTATACCAGTTAGGATAAAAATTGAAAATCATGTAGCACATGTTTATTAATTTTAAAAAAAAAATTACATCCATTAAATTTAATAGTCTTTAAAGTTGTTAAATTAGTAAATAACATATACAAAATAATTCTTATTAATATAATATCATAATTTGAAATTTTGATTAAAATTTTATTTAACAAATTTGTTAATTAATATATACTTAATTAATTTATTAAATATATTTTTTATCATAATTTTTAATAGATAATATTAATTATAGTATATTATATATTTAATTTAATTGCGGTTCAATTTCAGTTTGATTTCAATTGAATTTTTGATACGTGATTTGCTGGTTTCACTTATTTTAACATTGGATTGAGTATGAAAATATTGCTTTTATTAACTCAGATACTTTAATTAATTGAATAGAGAACGTATTTATCAGTAACCAAAAGAGAGAATGAAACATATTGCCTGCTTGATTGAGTGGCCAGCACTTTTCGCACCTCATTGAATCGATCTGGCAACTGTAACTGGTGATTTTGGTTGAATTTACACTGGGTTCGTAAAAAATGGGGTATTTACTCATTTTTATGGTGTACCCAGTGCACGGTGCACCCGTTGAAAAAGATTTGTCAGATCACGTTTTCGCGCGAAGCTCGGGATGGTCCACCTGATATCAAATCTATTTGCACATGCTTTATGGCCATATTTGGCAGTCTGGAAGTCCACTTTCTCTCGCTTTAAAAAGCCAATTGCCAGTCCCATCATATGCTGACGAGTCCAAAGAAGTCAGACAAAAGTCTCTCTATTGAGGACTTGTTCCTTCTATATTTATTTATTTTCCCCACTCTATGGTCCATGCGCCCGGATTGGTGACAATCGAGTGAAAAAAAACAAAAAAGAGAGGAAAATAATATATATATATATATATATATATATATATATATATATATATATAGTGTTAACTTTTTTTTTTTTTGGAGAACAAAGAAAAATTAAAGGAAAAGAAAATACAGGTGGAAAGAGAAATTCTGGTAACACTCTCTTCTTCAATATTTTCTTAAATAATTGCCTTTTTATTGGTCTATAATATTTAATTTTTCAACTTAAAAATTTGCTATTTATTCAATAAGTTAAGTCAATAATATTTATATACAGAGGCTGTTATTCATAATTTTTGTAATTTATATATATATATATATATATAAAATATTCATAGGCTATTATTCATTATATTTAGTTTTTTACAGTTAAATTATATATACAAAATATTCATAGGTTGTTATTCATAATTCTTGTAGTTAAATTATATATAAAAAGTATTCATACGCTATTATTCACAATTTTTGTAATTAAATTATAAGAAATATTATATATATTTACATTATTGAATTATGAATTGATAAAAATTATTAATTTTGTGCAGTTAATAAAAAGTGACTTTTTATAAATCATAATATTTTTATAGAATTAAGAAGAGAGAGATTGAAAATTATAATTTTATTAGCTTAACTTGTTGAATAGATAATAAGTTTTTAAGTTAAGAAGTTAGATGATATGGATTAATAAGATCGCAATTGTTAAAAAGAGTGTTGAAAGAGAGAGTATTGCAAGCATTTCTCAAGGTGGAAAAAGGCAAGTGAGATTCACCATAAAATTTCTCTCCGAACATAGAGGAAAGTGATAAGAATTTTAGAATTATCAATTTGCCCTTTTAAACACATTTTTCATGAAAAAAGTTAAGGACAAAAATATAATTTAACTTATCATTACATAATTCTTTTTCCTTTCTCTTTAGAATTTTATCCATACAAATGAAGGGAAAATATACTTTCAACCCTTAATAATTTTCTACTTATTTTCTCAATTTATTTTCTTGCATTCCTAATGGTCTGTTTGATTGACAAAAATTTAAAATTTGAATTTAGATTTGTATCAAATATCTTAATTGGCTTATTAAGATTGAATGGATTTAGATTTGATTTAAATATCTAATGAGATCTATCAAGTTCAAAAATTTAATATTTCAAATTCTATTTTTTACCTAATTATTTCAAATTTACTCTCTATTTTTAACCTAAAATCTATATTTTTTTTTAAATTTAAAATCTAAAATTTCAAATTCTTTACACTTTCTAAACAAGCGATTTATAAATTTATAGATTTCAAATCATAAATTTAAAACATAATATTTAAAATGTAAAATAATAAAATAATTAAGGAAAATGTGTTTTCTATGGTTACTTTATTTTTAAATAAAGTAACACACTTTGTTGCGAAAAATCTAGTTTTTTTTTTAATGAAAAATCATAATTTTATTTATATTTTTTTGTAAATTAAACTATTTTTTTTACAATTTTATTTAATTGAGAAAAAAATTTCTAATTTTATGAAAATATAATTTGATTTGCAATATGATTTATTTTATACAAAACAATAATTTTACGAGAAAAAATAATTTTATAAGAATGAAAAAACATTCTCGCAATTTTTTTATAAAATATATCATATTGAAAAATTTTTATATTATTTTGTTTTAAAATAAAGTACAAAATTTTATTTTTTATGGCCAATAAGATAGTTATAAATAATAAATATAATTAAAATATTTAAAGTATTATAATTAAATTAACCTGCTATTATATTTCATTAATTAAAAATAAGAAATGCTATAATGATTAAGGTAGTATTTTAAATTTATATATCTATAAATTTTATAAAAAAAAGTCTAATTTAAGAAAAAATATAAGAAGATTATGTTTTTTTGTAAGAGAACTATTTTTTTTTTTTTGTAATTATGAAATCAGTTTTATTTTTCTTAAAATTGTTATTTTGCAAAAAATAAGTCATATTTTTATAAAATTAAAATTTTTTTCATAACTAAAAAGAATTACGAAAAAATAGTTTAATTTATAAAAAAATATAAATTAAATTATTATTTTTGTAAAAAATTATTTTTTTCACAAAAAAAAAATTGGTTATTTTATTTAAAAACAAAATAACTATAGAAAACATCTAAGAAAAAATAAAGAAAGAAAGTTATTTTCTTCTGTTTAGAAAGACGAAGAAAAATAAAAAGAGAGAAAAAAATCAAATAAGAGGTACCTTTATCTATCTATTATTTGTAAAAAGATATTGCTCTAGTTTTAACAAAAATGACTCCGGCAATATGCCACCCATAAGATAAACCTTATTTTCCTTTAAAATCTTTCTCTCCATATTTTAAATGAATTAGTTTTTTTTTGAAACTAAATGAATTAGTTACATAACTTTAATTTTGCAAACAGAATTTTTGTATTATATTGTTCACGGGCTACTAACCTTTTAGATTCCATGTATACATAATTAAATATACACATTTAAAATGTAAGCCAGATTTTTTTTTTCTTTTTATAGTAGCTAAGATTTTATTTGAATCAGCAAAATGCACGTGAGCACTGAGCACAAAGTCCCATTACATTACTCTTTTTAGGGCGGAAGTTGTAACTAACTAACCATACAAATTTTCATGGATAAAAATTGAGAGCATGCATTTTAAATGTGTGATAGCATCTTTAATGCCTCTTCATGTGCCTCAAACTTTGCATGACAAATAAATAAATACAAGATCAATGGATTCTTTATTTTTTAACTTTAAAATAAAAAGTAAATTTGATTTTCTATATCTAGAGAGTCAATTCCAACATTTATTTTAAGTTTAATTAATAAATTTTATAACTTTTCTATATACTATTTATTATAATTCTTTCACATATTGCTATTTATTACTTTTTTCCATCTATTTAATTAAAAAGTCTATTGGATTCTAAAAAAAAAATAAATTATACTCAATTATTTTAGTATATCTCAAAAACACTTATCCACTCTAAAATTAATTATATGTATTTGTCCATTTTTTCCTTATTAATTGAAAAGTGTATATTCTCAAAATTAATAATAAATATAATAATAAATAAGTATATATAAGGATATAAGTAGAAAAATATAATAAAATTTATGAGTTGACAAACAATTAATAATATTTTTTTAAACTGTGTGAAAAAAGAAAGTGTACCTTTTGAGATGAAGGGAGTAGTTACTAATATACCTTCATTTAATGTGCATTTTTATCAACAATTGTATTAAATATAGCTAAGGAATAGTAAAGGAATTGAAGGATAAAATAGGAAAGGAATTGACAAACTAATTATTTCCACTTTATTAATTACACTTTCTTAATATGTGTGAAAAATCAAATGAGACTATTAAAATGAAATAGCAGGTGTATAATATAGAAGCTTCATCAACTGCAACAACTTACTTCTAGTATAGCTAATTAGTTAGTCAATTAACTGTATTATTTGGAAGGTTAAGTTGGTCGTTAATTTTTTAGTCAATTACTCTGTTAGCTTTTATCTTTTCTTCTTTCAGTTAAAATATTAGTTTATTAGTCCACCTCATCACATGTGAGCTACCTATAAATACTTGGCTATGTTTGTAAACCATGAAATGAGGAAATTTACTTTCATATTCTATCAATTCATTTCTTAATATAATATTAGAGCATTCTTTCTTCCTCATTTTTCTCTCTCATTTTTCTAGTTGTTTTCCTTCACTTTCTTTGCTACTAAACAGTAAAACCATAAATTGATTTCTTAGTATTTTGTTGCTAAAAATACACTTTTATTGCTAGTTTTCTTCTGTATTTTTTGAGATATAGCTTGCTTCTTCTCATTATTTGCTTTTGTTTCTCAAATTATATTATGATTTCATATAATGGCTAATCAAACTCAAAGACCAGAGGATTCACCTTTGAGTCCTTACTATCTTCATCTTAGTGAACCCCTCACCAATGTTACTAACACCAGTCTTAAATTGAAACAATTATCACTCTTGGTCTATATCTATAAAGATGGCATTGCAGTCAAGGGATAAGTTAAAGTTTGTGGGTGGATCAATTCCTACTGCAGCTCGAAATGCACAGACATATCAAGCATGCGTAAGGTGCAATACCATGGTCTTAAAATAGGTCCAATATGTTATTTCGTATTCAATTGCATAAAGTATCATTTGGATTGATAATGTTATAGATGTTTGGAATGATTTGAAGGATAGATTTGCTTAAGGATATTTGTCCAAAATTGCAGAATTACAAAAAGAAATATACACTTTTACCAAAATAATCTCTATATGACTAACTTCTTTACTCAATTGTAAATATTATGGGATTAATTTCTAAATCTAAGAACTATTCCTAATTTTTCTTGCAATACTTGGTGTCATTGTGATGCATTGAAGATTTTAAAGAGTATTAAGAAAATGATCATGTGATCAGATTTCTTAGAGGGCTCAATGATAATTTTGCTTTTTTAATTTTTAATTTTATAATTTATATTTATTTTATAAAAATTTTAACTAAATAAAATTATAAATTTTTATATATTATATAAATTTAATATTTTTAATTATTAAAAATTAGAAAAAATATTTTTTAATTTTCATAATTATAAAAATTTTTACATAAATATTATTATTAAAAATTTTTTGTCAATTAAAACAACCACCAACATCGCTAGCAACTAACAAAACTGCTTTCTCTCTATCTATCTATGTATCTGTCAATCTTTCTCGGTGCTGCTGCTTCACCACCACTGCCCCTATTTCCACCAGATGCGCTCAAGAGTTTGCAATTGTTCCACCATACACTACTGGTCTTGCCATTTGTCGCAGTTGCCTCATCTTAGTTTACTGCTGGTGTTGTTGGTCTAATGCAGCGAGGTTCGAGATTTGCAATGGATTATGCCATCATCGTCCCACTGATGGCACCATTGTCGAGCTTAGCAAATTGTGCCACCATCATTGATATTCTTGTACATTCTTGGCCATTTTATCTCACAATTCGTGATTCTACTTTTTTTTTTTTTTTTTTTTTTTTTTTTTTTTTTTTCAAATTTTACTGAATTGTATGTTGTTTCTAACTTTCTTATATCTCCTATTTTCTTCGATCCTTAAAATTGAGAATGGAAAATTTAAGTTATTTTCTTTATGGGTGGGATGAAAAATTTAAGAGTAATTGGAAGGCATTTTAGTCATTTCACAACACTACCAAAAAAAAAAAAAATACAATTTACAAACTAAAAATTTAGTCGGTCAATTGTGTTTTTTTCTTTGGTAATACATACACCGACGAATTACTGATAAAGAAATTTAGTTGGTATTAAACTCGTCAGCAACATAATTTATTGATGGAATATAAAACTGTTAGCAATTATTGATGAAAATCGTTTTTATATTATCAGAATTTTT
This sequence comes from Reutealis trisperma, assembly GCA_947687605.1. Taxonomy (NCBI): domain Eukaryota; kingdom Viridiplantae; phylum Streptophyta; class Magnoliopsida; order Malpighiales; family Euphorbiaceae; genus Reutealis; species Reutealis trisperma. The sequence continues at coordinate 52,634 of CANTUT010000694.1, forward strand.
GTAGCGAGATAATTTCCCTACACAATTTTTAGTTAGTAATCCGTTGGTAAATTATTATTTTAAAAAATAATAAAATTTTGGAAATTCATCAGTAAATTTTAAATAAATATTTTTTAAAAATAAATATTTTATCAGTAATCTATTGGTAATTTTATAAATTAAATTTTTTAAAAAATAAAATATTATGTCCGTGATCTATGGGTAAAATTCTTTTTTAAAAAATATATTTTTTAAAAATGCATACTTTCAAAAATAAAAATTAAAATTTAAAAATTAAAATTTTTAGAATGAAGATGCAAATTTAAAAAAAAAAACTTAAAGAATATTAAAAATGACTAAAACTAAAAAAATTAAATTAAAATTATATTTCAAAACTAAAAAAATAATAAAATGAACCTAAAAGAGAGAAAGAAATAAGAATAAAAAAGAAAGGGTAAGGTAATTATTTAGTAAATTTATTTTATAATTTACTAAATTATAAAATAAATTAAGTATAAAAATTTAATCAAAAAATTAAATTTAAGAAAAAAATCATTAATATTTTTCAAAATCACATTAATACATTTTTTATGCTATAAAGCAATATAAGAAATATAAATAATAAATTATAAAAACTAAAGAAACAATAAAGAAAATTGAAATAAATTTAATACATTTCTTCTATTGAAGGGCTTGGAACTTAAGAGGTAAAATAGAGAAAAAAAAAAAAAGAAGAAGAAGAAAGAAGATATGAGTATTAAAGAGTATGGGAGCATTAGATGATAAAAAAGAAAATGAAGAAATAATTAAATGAGAAATAAAGAAAAAGAAATTCTATTTATGAGAAATTGAGAGAAGAAATCACTACAAGAAAATCTCGAAATAGCGACGGATTCCGTCGCTATTTTGCGACAGATTACCGATAACCAGCGACAACATTTATAAATAATAAAATTAATAAATTTTAATAATACAGTGACAGAATACAAACAGATTAGCGACAAATCAGAAACAAAATATTTTAGTCACTAAAAAAGAGCGCGAAAAATTGGCGCCACTTGTTAGCGACAGATTTGCATCAATTCAGTGACAGAATTAGCGATGAATTTTTTGTCGCTATTTTGGAAGCTAAAATTTAAAAATTAATTTTCCATTTTATTTTAACGACAGAAATCATTAAAATAGCGACGGAAATCCGTCGCTGTTTTTCAAATCTTTTTTTTTATTTTAATTTGTTGCATGTAACGCAATTGGACAACAGTGAAACATGAATTTTCTTTTGTTTTTCCCTGGCTATTCCCGTTTATCACATTAGCTTGTTTTAGTTCAGATTTTCCAAAAACAAAAACCCAATTCTGTTTTCTCTGCAAATTTCACTGATTTCTTTGAAATTTCGACAATGGGCTTTGGTTAAAGGAGCTGTTGTGGGTTGTGTGGTTGCTATCCTCCACCAAATTCGTGGTCTCTCTCTCTCTCTGTACATCGAATTCGTGGTCTCTCTCTCTGTAGCTTCTGGTGGTTTGAGAACCCCTCTCATGGCCGACTGAATTTCGTTTTCTCAAATTGTTTGGTTAGAAGAGGTTTTGGTGCATTGTATGGTTGCTGGGAGTTGGTATACTGCTGGTTCCCCTCTGATCTACCCGTCTCTCTCTCTCGCTTCTGGTGGTTGGTGAAGCTTCTGTACGTCGCCGGTGAACCTGTATGACCTATTTCCTCATATTGTTTGCTTCTAATTTCTGTCATTTTGTATGAAAATCCATGTTAATAATATAAATTGGGTATTGTGATTTTGGGATTTTGGTTGAATTACCTTATGGGTATTGTGAGAATATGGATTTTTTTTTGTCTGATTTCTATTGATTTGGGTAATTGATTTTGTTGGTTGTTAAATTTGTTGGTTTCTACTACTGCTGCTTCTATTTTTGCTGTGTCTTGGCAGTGGTTTCTTATGCTGCTTCTTTTTAATTTCTTGTTGTGTCTGTGTCTTGGTAGTGGTTCTTGCTAATTAATTAAACAGGTTTGTGTCTGTGTCTTGGTAACATTAGACTTTTGTGGAGAAATTTCGAAGAATGAATAGAAATTTCAAACCAGAAATTTCAGTATTGGAAGTGGGAACAAAAATTTTAATTAGAACTGACTTTGTAATGAAAAATATATCCCAAGTAAAATAAGCTAACAGTAAGCTCTTAATCCTCCCTAATTTTTTCATAAGTCAGCAACTTCTAATTCAACACAGTAATTAACTAAAAGTCTTATTAAAATATATATTTACAATTTTCTTTTCAACGTATACTTTTATTTATTTATTTTTTTTTATGTGTGGGATGGAGACTTTATCTTAGTCTATATGCCTATATCTAAGTAAATATCTCATACAGTTATATATAT
>CANTUT010000694.1:57500-122500 GCA_947687605.1 Reutealis trisperma
TAAGTGTGAGGATTTATGTTTAGAGCTACAAAACTTTATGGTTATTTCGTTTTGCTAGCGGATTATAATAAGTTGATATTTCACGTTCTTAATATCCTATACCTACAGGAGTGCAAGATGACTTCAAATCGACAATGGATGTATGTTAGAACAATTGATGGGTATTTAAATCCTGATTTTGTGGAAGGGGTAGATCAGTTTATTGAGTTTGTCTGTTGCCAAGTTAGATATAAGCAAGGAATGCAGATTAAGTGTCCGTGCAAAAGGATTAGGTGTCAGAACCGTAGTTATGAAGATGTTGAAGTTGTGAAGCTACATCTTTTGCGACATGGATTTGTTTCAGATTACTATGTATGGAAATTGCATGGTGAAGAAGAAAATGTTGGGATATCTAATCAGATAAACTTTAATTTTGGTATAGGTGAATCAGTCAGTCAGCCAAATTTGTCAGATACATTTAATAGATTAGTTATGGATGCGGCTAGTCCAGACTTTAATTGGGATGCTACAGAAGAAGCTCCTAATCCATCGGCTCAAATTTTATATGATATGCTCAGTGCTGCTAATGAAGAGTTGTGGCCAGGATGTGAGAAACACTCAAAGTTATCTGCTATGGCTCGGTTATTGAACATGAAGGCAGAACACCACTTATCTGAAAGGTGTTATGATGATATGTTATCATTTATCAAAGAGATCTTACCAGTAGATAACATGATGGTTGATAATTTCTATTGCACTAAGAAGTTAGTCAAAGGTCTAGGACTTCCAGTGGAGAAAATTGATTGTTGTAGTAAAGGTTGCATGATATATTGGAAGAGTGATTCTGATATGCTCAATTGCAAGTTCTGTGGTCAACCCAAGTTTAAGGCACCTAGACGGGGTTCTGCGAAACGAAAGAAAAATGTCGCATATAAGAAGATGTATTACTTTCCTCTAACTCCTAGACTTCAGAGATTATATGCCTCAGAATCCACAGCAAAGTACATGACATGGCATGCCAACCATGATGAGGAAGAAGGCATTATGCGCCATTGTTCAGATAGTGAAGTATGGAAGCATTTCAATTAGACTCATTTATCTTTTGCATCTGAGAGTAGAAATGTAAGACTCAGACTATACATAGATAGATTTCAGCCTTTTGGACAGTCAGGACAACAATACTCCTCGTGGCTAGTAATAGTCACCCCATATAATTTGCCTCCGTGGTTATGTATAAAAGAGGAGTACATGTTCCTTACGGTGATTATTCCAGGCTCGAATAACCCTAAGGACAAGTTAGATGTGTATTTACAACCTTTAATTGAAGAATTGAAGCAGTTATGGAATGATGGAGTTTAGACATATGATGTGTCAAATAAGCAAAATTTTCAGATGAGAGCTGCTTTGATGTGGACAATAAGCGATTTCCCAGCATATTCGATGTTATCTGGCTAGAGTACTCATGGACGACTAGCTTGTCCTTATTGTCATGATGAAACTGATGCATTCACCTTACCTAAAGGTGGAAAGTAGTCCTGGTTTGACAATCATCATAAGTTCTTACCACCCAATCACTCATTTCGACGTGATAAGACCCATTTTAAAAAGGGAACTGTGGTTGAAAAGTCAGCACCCCCATTACGGTCTGGACAACAGATCCTTGAGGAAACTGACTTTGAAAAAGGTTACTGAAGTTGGTGCGAATGATCATAATGCTCCTATTTGTAAGAGTTGTGGTTGGAGGAAGAGAAGCATCTTTTAGGATTTACCTTATTGGAGTTCCCTTCTCATACGTCACAACTTGGATGTGATGCACATTGAGAAAAATGTTTTCGAGAATGTGTTCAACACTGTAATGAACATAGATGGAAAGACTAAGGATAATGCCAAAGCTAGAGTTGATATGAAGCTATTGTGTAGGAGACTCGAGCTTGAACAAGATGAAGTAACTAAGTTATATCCAAAGGCATGCTACACATTGGATAAAGAGTCAAAAAAAATCCTATGTGAATGGGTGAAGAGCCTTAGGTTTCCAGATGGATACGTGTCTAATATGGGTCGATGTGTTGACATGAGAAAATATAAATTATTTGGGATGAAAAGTCATGATTGCCATGTATTCATGCAGCGATTGTTACCAATTGCTTTTTGTGCATTTCTCCCAAAGAAGGTTTGGGAAGCTATTATAGAATTGAGTTTATTTTTCAAAGATCTTACTTCAACCGTGATTCATGTAGAAGACATGGTCAGATTAGAAGAAGAAATTCCAGTCATTCTATGCAAATTAGAGAAGATATTTCCTCCTAGTTTCTTTGACTCTATGGAACATCTTCCAGTTCATCTGCCTTATGAAGTGAAGATTGCAGGTCCAGTTCAATATAGATGGATGTATCCATTTGAACGGTATGAATATTTTAGGATATTCAACTTATTAATGTTCATCATCTATTCTAGTATTTTAACTTATATTTCTTTTATATATCTTTATAGTTTTCTTCGACACTTGAAAAACAATGTCAAGAATAAATCTAAGGTTAAAGGTTCTATATGCAATGTATATTTAGTGGAAGAAGCTTCATCCTTTTGTTCCTTTTTTTTTGAACCTAAAGTGCACACAAGGCATCGAAAAGTGCCACGGAATGATGATGGAGGACAAGTGGAAGGAGAAGAAATAGAAGGGAACATTGCAATCTTTACTCATCCGGGTCATCCATTTGGAAAAGCAAAAATAAGGCGTTTGACATTGGAGGAGTATAATGCAGCTTGTACATATATTCTGTTGAATTGTGAAGATGTTTCTCCATTTATTGAGTAAGTTAATAGATAGAGCTGCTTCGATGTCATTCTTATCCCTTATTATCATATTGTAATTTTATATTTAATTATTTTATTTTCTTCTAAGGGTCTACATTAAGGAATTACGAACCTTTCGACCAACAATTACTGATATGGAGATAGATGACATATTAGAACATGAATTTGCTAGTTGGTTCGAATTATATGTGAGTGCTTCTTATTAATTATTCATAGTTATAAATGATACTTATTACAATAATATTGGCTTATTAATTATAAATTTTTATATTTTATTTGGTAGGCAAACAATCCAACAAATGGCATCTCGAACCCTTTCATACAGTCTTTAGCAATGGGTCCTTTATGGACTGTTACTTGTTATCCTGTATACTTTGTCAATGGATACAAATTTCACACTAAAGTGCATAGTGATAGACAAGTCACAAATAATAGTGGAGTATGTATTAAGGGACAATCAAGTGATTATTATGGTCGATTGATAGAGGTACTGCAATTGGAGTATCCGGCATTACCAATCAAAAGGACTGTACTGTTCAAATGTGATTGGTTTGATCCAAAGCCAAATGTAGAGATGAAAATACATCAAAATTATAACCTTGTTGATATCAATATGAGAAGAAGATTTAATAAATACGAACCATTTATCTTGGCAATGCAAGCAGTTCAAGTATATTATGTCCCATATCCTGGTTGTAAAGGTGTCGATACAGATTGGTGGGCTGTATGCAAGATTAAAGCTAGACCAGTTGTTGAGGTAGCCAAATTACAAATGAACACCCTTCCATCGCATGTTTTACCTTTCCAAGAGGATGTTGTGGATGCTAGGGAAGTGCCACTTGCGCCTATCGATGAGGATCAATCACTTAATGATCCACTTGGTTCTTGTAATGAATTAGACACTGAAGCGGTTGAAACAGAAGATGAAGCACCAATAGAGTCAGAAACAGAAGGGGAAGCAGAATTTGATGAAGAGTTGAATGATGTTGAAGATAGTGATTCAGATGCATAAGATCTTTTAATAATTTATTTATCGAATGACATATTGTAATTATATTATTGTAATAATATAAAATATTTTGTTTTAACTCTATTATTGTGATAATATAAAATATTTTGTTTTACTTGTATACAATTATCTTGCTTTTTGTGTGAGTATATAAATGTAAAACAAGCAAAATACTATTTTTTTAATAATTTAATTTCATATGATTTCAGGTATGGATAGAGGTCGTGGGAGAGGTAATGTCCCTATTAAGGGGCGTGGCAGAGGTATTGCACTGAGTAGGGGACGTGGTAGAGGTACTATAGATCCAAGTCCATTGCGTCCTCAGCTTCAGTCTTTGACTCTGCCAATACATCCCCCTATTGATGCTCCTTTGAGTTTGTCAGCACTTCCTTCTGGTTCGACAGCACCTCCTTCTATTAGGTCGCCTCGACCACTTAATACTGATGCTCCTCCATGTTATCCGGGAGTAGGCCCTTCATCATCATCATCTTATATTCCTAATCCTGATGAGACACCTGGTGAGGTAGCACCCACTCCTGCAAGTTGTACTGCATCAGCATCAACTTCTGAGGCCGGTCATAGCTCTTCGCAGGGTGCTTCTGCTTATGCACCTATTGAGACTTATGAGAGGAGTCGTGATGGAAAGATCATTGTCACTGTTTTAAATTCAAATGAGTTAAGTATAATTTCGTTTATAATTTTTTAAGACCAATTTCATAAATTTAATATTTTACTAATATTATATATTAATTATTTATAATTTATGTATTATAGCTTGTTTCCATCTAGCGAGTGTGCAAAGATGATCACTAAGATCTTCAAGGAGAGGATATATCCAAAAGGCTATTCTTGGAAGGAAGTGCCAAAGGAAGTTGAGGATTATTACTGAGAAGAATTTAAGGTAATTAATATAAATATTACATGTTTAAATTATAATTTAATTATTTGTTTGAATTTTACCTCTAATTTGATTATTTGGCTATAGAAATTTGATTATTTATTAGAAATTTACTTGTAATTTAATAATCAAAACTGATGATTATTATGATAGATTTGTGTTATGGCGAAAGGGGTTATTACTTGGAGGCCCGGGTTGGGCAATTTATATGATAATGTATTATATTGATGATATTGAAGTGTTTGGGAAATAATTATATTATTTTTTAAACTGTTAACAGGAGGATAATTTCAGTATATAGGGGAAGTTCTGCCGAAATTTTTATAGATTTTTAACATTTGTATATGTAATTATGGTGAATTTTGTGTTAATTGATCTAATTATCTTATATATATTTGTTTAAGTAAAACATTAGTAAATCACTGTATAAATTTCAGTTGTTAATACGAGAAATTTCATATATATATATAGGAGGTTTTTGTCAAAGTTTATATATATGTTGATGATATTGAAGTGTTTGGACAATAATTATATTATTTTTTCAACTGTTAATAGGAGGATAATTCTAGTATATAGGAAAAGTTTTACCGAAATTTCTATAAATTCCAATTGTTAATACGAGAAATTTCATATATATTAGGGAGGTTTTTGTCAAAGTTATAAATTTTAATTCCATTTATTAATATGAGAAATTTCATATATATTAGGGAGGTTTTTATCAAAATTATAAAATTTAATTTGATTTATTAATATGAAAAATTTCATATATATAGGGAATGCTTTTGTCAAAGTTTATATATATATATATATATATATATATATATATATATAGTCAATTAACACTTTGTTGCAGAAAAATTTTGTTTGGGACAAGGCTATAGATTCAAAGGTGAAAATTGCTTGGAAGAAGAAGTGTGCATTGCAATATTCTGACATGGTTAGTAGTGTAAAGAGGTCTGGTAAAAAGCCAAAATTTCTTGAAGAGGACGTCTATAAGCAGTGGTGTGAGGAATGGAAGAAAGATTATAGGATAACAAAGTCTGCTACGACATCTAAGAATCGCTGCTCTGAATCAGGGGGTGATGGTAGTGGGCCATCTTGCCATATAGGCGATTCTATCTCCCATGAGGAGCATCACCGTAGATTGGTTAGTATATATTTTAATTTACTATATAAGTACAAATTTTTTAAATGTCCCTAGCAGTTTGTGAAAAATATAAAATTTAAGTACTTTGTAATGTTTTAAAGGCTTCTATATTGGGAAGAGATCCACTGTCGACGGAGATTTTCATCCACACTCATACTAGGAAGGCCGATGGAAGTTTTGTTGATTCTCGCTTGAAGGCAGTTCATGTAAGTCTAAAATTTTATTTGTTAGTTTAATTCATTTGTGAAATATTTTTATATAAATAAATTTTTTTCTAATGATGGAAATAATTCAAAATTCTCAAAACTTTATAATTTATTTTATTATAAAATTTGAGCTTGTAATTTTAAAAAATAATAAAAATTATGTGCAACCTTTTTATATAAATAAAATTTGTTAATTGAATTATTTAATAGGATGAGATTGTGAGATTGCGCGGAGAGATGTCTCAACCAACACCAGGATCCGATCAGCCAGCTGTTGCTGATGAGTTGGACTTATACTTGAGAGCTATTGGAGGGGAGAACAAGAAGAAGAGGATTTATGGAGTTAGTTCTTGTGCATCGTCATATTATGGACATTCAGGTGGTAGCTCATCTTCTGCTACTTACCCACCATCTGTCCCTCCTACTGCTTCTTCCCAGCCAAGCAATGAACAGGATATGATTCGATTAATTTCAAGTCCAGGAGTTCAAGAAGTAATTCAACAGTAGTTACAAAGGATGGTATCGGAGAGAGAACGAGAGCTGACGGAACACCTTCATCGCCTGGAGAGTTTTATGATTGCAAGAGGCTTGGATCCTGTTTCATCTATCCAGAATGATCCTCTAAGTAATGATGATACTGCTGCTGCTGATGATAATACTGCGGCTGATAATCATGCATCTGATGATCCATCTCATACTGATGAGCAGCATGATTAGGAGGATGATTTAGGACTCTATTATTAGTATTTTCCTTTTTATATTGCTACTTTTTATGATTTATTATTTATGGTTGCTACTTTTTTATGATGTATAACTTATGTTAATATTTTATTACTAATTGAATTTTTAATATTCATATTAATATTGTTAACATTGCTGAAACATATTAGTATATAAATATAAATATAAATATAAATATAACGTATATAAATATATATAATAACATAATCATAAAAAAAAATTAAATGAAAAATATTTGCAACGGATTTTTGCGACGAATTTGTGATGAAATAAAATTTTGCGACGGATTTTTCTAACGGATTTGTGACGGAAAAATTAACAATAAATTTTTAAATAAAAAATTATGACGGAATATATGCATAATTGCGACGGAATAAATTAATTTTTAATTATAAATTACGACAGAATTCCAACAGAATATTTCATCGCAATAAAACCGCGACAGATTGCTTTATTTCAGCGACGGATTTTATTTAAATTTAGTATTAAACTCCAACGAATTAGAAACGGATTAACGACGGATCTGCAATGGATCTACGACGAAATTTTCGTCGCTGAATTTTGTGACGGAATTTAGAGAGAAAATTTCCGTCGTTGATTACCGACGGATTCATATTTCCATCGCAAAAAAATCAGCGACTAGGGTTATAGCGACGGATTTTCCTCCTCGTAATTCCGTCGCTATAATGATTTAGCGATGGAATTTTGCTATTTAGCGACGGAATTTTCCGTCGCTAAATAGTGCTTTTCTGGTAGTGAATTGAGAAAAAGATAGGAAATGAGAAAGAAAAGAAGTGTGAGGAAAAAAAAATGATGAGAAAGAGTAGATGAGTCATTTTATGCTTTTTCTTATGCTATTTATCAACTAATTATCTACTAAATTTCCATTAGAAAATTTTTCAAATGAAAATTTGGAGAAATTTTCTCTTCAAAATTTTCATTTACTAATGAATTACCGACTAAATTTCTATTGTTAATTTATTTTTAAAAAAATTTAGTAAAAATTTAGAGGAAAATTTTCCTCCAAAATTTTATTAACCAACGTATTACCAACTAAATTTTCATTGGTAATTTATTTTTTTTAAAATAATTTAGTGAAAATTTAGAGGAAATTTTCTTTTCAAAATTTTTATTTACTTACAAAATATTTTGTCCGTAATTTAAAAACTTTTATTCTCCAATTTATAGATAAAATATTCTATTAGTAAATTAAAAAAAAAATTGTTTTCCAATTTATTGACTGAAATTTTTATTGGTAAACAAAAAAAAATTTACTCTCTAATTTATCGACTGAAATTTTTGTTGATAAATTTACCGACAAAAAGTTTTTATCAGTAAATTAGAGTTTTTTTGTCAGTAAATTAAAAAAAAAATTGAATTTACTAACTGAAATTTTTATCGGTAAATTTACTAACAGAAAACTTTTTGTCGGTAATTGGAGATTTTTTGTTGGTAAATCAAAAAAAATTTGCTCTTCAATTTACCAACTAAAATTTTTGCCGTTAAATTTATTGATGAAAATTTTTAGTAGTAAATTAAAAAAATTTTGCTCTTTAATTTACTGAAAAATTACTATAAAAATTTCTAAATGTAAATTGTCGCTGATTTTTTGCCTTATTAGGGACAAAACTTGACTGTTGGTTTTTGGTTAATAAACCATCAGTAATTGCCCCAAAAAAAAAATATGTATCGTCGGTATTTTGTTAGCAATTTAGTAAATTTTGACCAACGAAATGATTTTTATCGGTAAATTTTGTCAATAAACTGTGATTTTGCTGCAGTGCAAGACGTTAACGAAAACACACAAAAATTTGGACAGAATGACCAAAAGGTTTAACAAAATAAAAATGCAAGAATGCAATTATTAATTTCTCAAAATATAGGGACTTTTGTGTTAATTTCACCAAAACCTAGGGACTTAAATAGTAATTTATTTTTAACCAAAATTCAAGAATGAAATTTGATTTTAAGTATACTTGAAAATATAAAAATGACACTAGTATGCGGTATATTATATATATTTAATGTCATTAAATTCTTATCTTGGTATTACGAAATAGTAGAAAGATCAAAGTTATAGAATAAGAAAAGTCATTGATCGGTACGAGATCAAGATGAAAGAGGATGGGCCAAATCTTCCTTGCTGGGCCTGAAGTATGGTGTCTACAAAGAATAGAAAAAGGGTCAAAGAGGAGCCAGGTCTTTCACTTAGTGAAGACCCTCCGATGATCAAGTCAGTATAGAGGAAATATTGACTTTCCCAAGAGTTTATCTCCTCTTGAGCTTCAAAATGTTTTTTAGTAAGAGAAAGGGGGTGAGAGAGTGTAGAATTCTATCTACTTGGACTTGAGTCCTTCTTCCTCTTTTGTATGGTTCAGTGTAAGATAAGACTAACACCTCTTCCTGAGAAGGGATGTGCTTTGTTATTTGACCATATCAACTGATGAGAGTTGGTGTAATGATGGCAGGCGTATGTCCCTTATCCTGTTCTCAGAGGTGTTTGGGGAGGGAAGCATCAGAATAGGGTGCAGATTACCTAAGGACATGTCCTTATGTCAGTCAATAGGACACGTCATCGATATGCTTCGGCCTTAACTTGTTCAGCAAGTCACTCAAAGTAACGCTAGTTCATTCAGAAAGCCTTTGGGCTCAGGATACTCGAGGGCTCGACCAGTGGGCTTCGGTAACCCTTCTATGATCTTGGGAAATATATAATGGGCCTTAATTTAAGGGAGTCCAGTTATTTTGTAAGAGCCATTTTTATCCCTCATCAGGGGCCCCCTTGTTTTACTAAGACAAAGGCGAAGGGTCGAATCTTAGTAAAATAGTTCTTCATCTCCGCAGCATCACTTTGAGGTCCTCAGGCTGAAAGGTGTCATCTTCGTAGTTAAGCAGCGAAGGGGTCCTTTCGTTCCCTGGGCTTCGGCAAGTAGCTTTTAGGGGAGGCTCATGCCTCCTGAACTTGGAAGGCTTCGTATCATTCAGACATTTAATTTGTCTCTTCAAAGAATAACCTTCGTCCAAACGAAGGGATTTGGTTAGCTGGGGCTGTCTGTTGTTTGGGCAGCCTTTGTAGGATAGGTAAAAGGTCACAGGGTTATTTAATGCATGAACGGCTAATAAGAACACACATTAATTGTGTGAGCATGCATTGAATGCGTGTCTCCTCATTCTCCCCCTCTCTCCACGTGTCTCAACAGGCAGTTAAGTTTTTCATAGATTTTGAATTTTGAATGCCTATTTAATTTCTCCAATTATTGTGGTGATGGTTATTGAGGAGGCTTTTCGTATATATACTCCTTTGGCTCCTCATTTTAAAATTCCTATCTATTTTCTTCAACCTCTTGCCTTTATAATTTTTCTGCATCTCTGTTTCTTATACTTCTTCCATTTTCTTCTTTTATTCCAATGGCACCCAGGAAGAAAAATATCCCCCGAAGGGACCAAGTCAGTTCTTCTCAATATCAAAAGATATTAGAGGAGGAATTGGGAGAGATCGCTCCTTTTAGGAAAACAGCTGAATTTTTGGCCTTTGGCCAAAACTTAGAGGGCAGTAATTAGTTCTTATTTCATTAGGCGGAGGCTCATGAGAGGGTTTATTCTAGTAACTCCAAAGCTGCTCTGCCTAAAGATAACCGCCATTACGTTATCTTCTACCACCAATTGGAGGCTGGTCTCCTTTTTCCTCCTACGAAGTTCAAGGTTGAATGTTTCAACTACTTCAGAGTGAATCCAATGATGCTTACTCTGAACTTCGTAAGGGACATGCACCTCTTCGAGGTTTTGAGCTTCGCGTACGCCATTCGTCCCTCCTCTCGCTTGTTTCAATGCTTTTTTAGAATCCAAAATGCACAGAGGTCACCTGGGGTTTACATGACTTCTGCAAGGCCTCGCCGAAGTCTTTTCTTTAGGAAGGAGAACAAGGTGAAGGACTAGAGAGGTAAGTTTGGACTGATAGAGGTCACCGATGGTCTCGGTGACAAATCTTCAGGATTTGGTTTCCCCGGCCACTTCCTGCACCCGACTGAGGGCTTAACTGATTGGCCCGAGAAACTATTTGTAGAGGAAAAGGTGGACCTGAAAACTCTGGTCTTCCAGGGCTTTGTCTATAACTCTGAGAGGATGATGGCCTCCTTTTATGCGGAGGACGAGCATGGCCTTCCTACTTCTAGACCCTTATTGAGGGACATAAGAGGTAATTTTTATTTATTTATCAGAGCTTGATTATTGATGAGTTACTAACCTTGTCGTACTTGTTATTTTGATTGCAGTAGAGGCCAAGGATCCTAGGCATTACTAGGATATACTGAAAGAGATAAAAAGGGTTCTCCCATGACCCTTCAATGAGGAGGCTGAGCTTCTCGTTCTTGACCTCTAGATAGGAAGGCTCTGAATATGCACCTCCTTCGATTTCCAATCCCAATCGGTGAAGCTTTGCAAAGATAAACCGACGAAACCTATTCCTGCCGGGTCAGGTTCGGCTGTTAGATCAGAAGGGGCCCAGGTGAGTGTGGTCAACATACAGTCGATTCAAATTGTTCAAAGGCGACTTGTTAAAGCTTCTGATCATTTTATTCCTGTTGTGTAAAGAGGTACTCCTTTGCCTCGTGTTGCACTAGCTGCCACCAAGCCTACTTCTCAGAAGGGCATCTTGATCTCTGGGTTTACTAGAGCTTCTCCCCCTCCACCTCCACCTCCTCCCGTTGGTGGTAAAGAAAAGGGGAAATTTCCACCTCCTCTGCTAAAGTTGAAAGTGAAGGGGCCTCCAGTGCCTAATATCCTTAACGCTATTGCTTACTCTTCTCAAGGAGCAGAGCAACTAGCAAACCTAGAGGAGGCTTTGACAGACGTTCCTGATGCTGAATTTGAGGTGCATTTAAAGAAGTTGGTGGATGACTTTAATGCCCTAGAGATCGAAGTTGGGGCAGGTAATTTTGAACTTCCTTTTCTCCCCTCGCCTTCATCTCATAAGGACCCTCGGGTCATCAGGGGGATCCATTTAAGATGGTCCAAGGAGGTTATGCCTGGGAGACCTCCTAGTCCTTTTAGGTGGAGGCCTGGGAGAAGTTTGTAGAGGAGCAAATGATCTCATATCCTGATCTAGCAGTCCTCAAGAAGCTTTACCCCTCCCCCGTTAAGATAGTGGTCGAAAGAAAGACCTTCATCTTCAGAGGCATCTTCCTGCCTTATTCATCACTTCTTTATGTGTCTTTGTTTATTTGCTTGAGTTTGTGAATGTTCTTATTTTCCTTCTACAGTTTTGGTGGGCAGAACGGATGACATTATTCAAGAGCCTTGTCTTGAGGCTTCCTTGGCAGTTAGTGTAGGTCCTCGAGAGGCTGGGGCTTCGGCTGAATGTTCGACGAAGGCTGCTATTGTTGTGGCTGACGAAAGTATTTCCTTCAGCTACTGCTTCGTCTGAGGCTATGCCAGGGGCTATTACTACTGCTGAAGGTGTCTCTCCCCTTCGTCCTCCTAAGAAAAAACTGATAGTGGGGTATTTTCTACCCAGAAAGAGGTCCTTAGCTGTAGCTTTAACCGTTGCCATTGTGCCAGAAGTTCGCTCTGCTTCAGGAACCCCTTCGCATAGGGTAGAGGCAGAAGTGTCGGCCCCTTTGCAAGGGATAATAGTGGAGGCCTCTATGCCCAATAAGAGGCAACGAGTCGATGAGCCTGCTGAGACTATAGCGTTGGACACCTCTTTGCTTGGAGGGATCGACGTATCAATCAATCCTCCTTTATCGTTTACTCCTCCTGCTACTGTACTAGCCCCCTTGTCCTTTTTGTGCCCAGCTCCTACACCTCTTTTTGGGTCAGTGGAGGAAACTCTTGCCAGGCAGAAGGCTTTGCTGGAAAAGGTACACTCATTCTTATTCTAGCTATGATTATTAGTTACATTTCTTAATTATTATTGCTTGTTATTATAGGTGGTTCTTGATTACAAAATTTTGAGGACCAATTTCGGTCTTCTAAGGGATCATTACGAAGACGCTCGGCGAACTGCGGAGGAAAGGCTAGAGTTATGCTCTAAGTTGGAAGGAGAGCTGCTCTCTGCGAAGGCGAAGGCTGAGGAAGCTGTGGAGCAAGCAAAGGCTCATGAAGAGGCTTGCTCTAAGGCCGAAGGGGAAGTTAGTACCTTAACTAAGGCAATGGCAATCAAGGACAAAACCATTGTTGATCTCAGCTCGCAGCTAGAGAAGTTGAAAAATGCTAACAAGGAGCTTGCCAGAGAGGCTGAGGAGGTTCTTGTTCTTCAAGACAACTTGAAGAAGACTTAGCAGGAACTTCGAGTCTCAGAGTTTGAATACACACAAGCCTATAATCGAGCTAAAGCTTCGCTTGAGAAGGCTAACAAGGCTGAAGAAGGTCGGTGAAGGGCTGTGAGGGATTTCATGCAGTCTAAGAGCTTTGATGATATCATCACCTACCACACTTACAAAGTTGCAGCCGAATATTACAATAATGCGCTTCGCAATACAACAAAGCAGTTTCCTAGTGTGCTGCAAGTGGTAGCTAAGTTGGATGCTGCTGAGAACCTCTGGCTCCAAATCTCTCAATATTCCAATATCCCGTCCCAGAGGGGGATGAAGGTCTTTCGTGACCTGAAGACTTCCCTGCTTGGGATAAAGATGTTCCAGCCTATCCCCAAAACTTCTAGCGAAGGCGAAGGGGATGCAGACGAAGGACTTCCAGTTGGGATGGATCTCCCGTAAGCCAAACCCCTTTTTGTTATTCAGCCGAACTCTATAAGCGACCAGCTTCTGCCATTAACTATAGCAGCGGTTCCTCTAAGCGATCCTCCATCTTGAAAGTCTTTTCTTTTTTCTTTTTTCTTCTTGTATTTGTTCATTCTTTTTTGTACACAAATTTTAACATGTAATACATTTATTTTAGAATAAAATAATACAATCTTTGTGTCTCCATTGTGTGCATGTGTGTTATTGTGAATCTTGTTCTTTACACATTAACTACTTTTATAAGGATCTAATCCATATTGAAATCCAATAACCGCATATTGTGAGGATTGTAAGAGTGGTTTTTCTTTTCCTTGTTACTTAGGAGAAAAGTATCTTAGCTAACCTACCCTTCGAATCGAAGTTTGAACATGTTCGCCCTCTTCTTCCTTTAGGCTTCCTTAACATCATACCTAGGTTCACTAGGGCTTTGGATTTTCCCTTAGGAGAACTCTTCTCACTTTTGGTGAGGTTTCATGCCTAGATTCACTAGGGCTTGGGCTTTCCCTTAGGAAATTTCTTCTCACTCTTGGCGAGGCTTCGTGCCTAGATTCACTAGGGCTTAGGGTTTCCCTTAGGAAAGTTCTTCTCACTCTTGGTGAGGCTTTGTGCCTAGATTCACTAGGGCTTAGGTTTTCCCTTAGGAAAGTTCTTCTCACTCTTGGTGAGGCAATTTTGATGCAAATGGAGACAATTTGAGATGAATTGCATATCTGTTATTGCTGTTATTGATAATATATCTTGAGATGTTGGATGTTCCAGGTATGAGGAATTTCAACACCTTCTAAAGTTACAAGTTTGTAAGTGCTAGGACTTATGACCTTTTTTACTTGGAAAGGTCCTTCCCATACGGGTGCAAGCTTGCCTGTGCCTTCGTATTTCCCAGTAGCTTCTAAGAATATCATCACTAGATCTCCTTCACCGAATACTTTGTGCTTAACTTTCTTATTGAAATGATTAGTAGCTTATTGCTTGTAGTTAGCTATTTGAATGCTGGCTAATTCTTTGAGTTCTTCTAGGAGATCCAAATAGATCCTTCTAGCCTGGTCATTGTTTTCATCTCCGCAATAGTTGATTCTTCCATTGGGAAGGCCTATATCGTCGAGGATTATCGCCTCTGTGCCATAGGTCAGGCTGAATGGAGTCTCTCCTGTGGGTTGCCTAGGAGTAGTCCTATATGCCCATAACACATGATGTAGTTCATCAGCCTAATTTTGACCATACCCCTCTAGCCTCCGCTTAAGACCTTGTAAAATAGTTCGATTTGTTACTTTTGTCTGGCCATTTGTTTGAGGATGGGCTACGGATGAGAAATGTTGTTTGATCTAAAGCCCTGAACAAAAGGACCTGACTTTAGCATTATCAAACTATTTGCCATTGTCACTGATGAGCTGATAAGGGATGCCGAATCTACACACGATGTTCCTCCATAAGAAGTTGATCACTTTTTCTGCAGTGATAGTGGCTAAGGCTTCGGCTTCTACCCATTTGGTGAAGTATTCAACTGCTACTAGGAATCTCTGTTCTGTTGCTACTGAGAAGGGTCCTACTTGTCCATCCCCCATTTGGCGAAGGGCCAAGCACTAGAAATGGAGATCTGTTTCGCTACTGGGATGTGCTTTCCACTGTTGAATTTTTGACATGAGAGGCATCTTTTGACAAATGCCACAGCTTCATCTTTCATTCTCAGCTAGTAATACCTTTATCTTATTGCTTTAGATGCTAGCGCTTTTCCACCTATGTGCATCTCGCAGGATCCTTCGTGTATTTCTCGAAGGATGTATTTGGCTTCACTTGGTCTCAGGCATCTCAACCAAGGCAAAAAGTAGGCTCTCTTATACAAGATTCCATTATGTAGGGAGAAATGTGCACTCCTTCGCTTGATCTTCTTGGCTTCTTTGCCATCTTTAGGCAATTCTCCCTTTTCTAGATAAAGTTTGATGGGGTCCATCCAACGTGACTCTTTTTTGACTTCCATGACCTCTTCCCCCTCCGTAATGCTAAATGAGGTCAAGGTGCCTAGATAAATCCTTTGAGGAAGTTTGACTGGGTGAGAGGTGGCTAGTTTGCTGAGGCTGTCTACTCTGTAGTTCTTTTCTCTGGGGATCTTTTAAAAGAACAGCTTGACTCCTCTATTTTTGATCCTTTGAATAATCTCTTTCGTCTTCTGCAGGTACTTGGTCATATTCGGCTCTTTAGCTTCAAATTCCTCCTCTATTTGTCTGATCACCAATTAGGAATCACTGTATAATGTGAGTTGCTCTACATGGAGGCAATCAGCGAAGAGCAATCCTTGGATCACGGCTTCATACTCTGCAGTGTTGTTAGTAGTTTCAAAATCTAGTCCCAAAGCATATTCCAGTGAGAATCCTTGAGCACTTCTTAGTATGATGCCCATGCCATTTCCTTCCTTGCTGCTGGCACTATCCACAAAGAGTTCCCATCGAAGATGTGGGAGTAATACTAACAAGTCCTTTTTTGGGCTTCAATCCTCTTCTGCATCCCTGGGGCTGAAGGAGCATTCGGAGATGAAATCTGCCAATGCTTGGGCTTTAATTGCTAACCTCGCTCTGTATTGTAGTCCGTGTTGTCCTATCTCCACTGACCAACGTAGCATTCTCCTCGAAGTTTCTGGCTTGTGAAGCATCCTTTGTAATGGTTGATCAATAACCATTACTCCTTAGTGTGCTTGCAAGTATATTTTGTACTTTCGAGAAGAGAGCACTAGAGCGTATGCCAACTTTTCTATTTGAGAGTAGTTTAATTATGCTCCCTGCAGGACTTTGCTGAAGTAATAGATCAGCTTTTGGACCATTCCTTCTTCTCTAATTAGCAATGAACTAATTGCTTGGTTAGAAGCGGACAAGTAAATTAATACTTCCTCGCCCGACAAGGGCCTACTCAAGATCTACTCTGAACTTAGGAAGGCTTTTAATTCTTCAAACGCTGCCTGACATTCCTCCATCCATTCGAACGTTTGCTACTTTCTTAGCTTCTTGAAGAAAGGAAGGTACTTTTCAGCAAACTTGGACATGAACCTATTCAACGCAACGATTCGCCCTGTCAACCTTTGAACCTTCTTCACATTCTTCAGGAGTTCCATATCCAAGATAGCTTTCACCTTATCAGGATTGGGCTCAATTCCCTTCTCACTAACCATGCACCCAAGGAACTTGCCTCCCTGAATGAAAAATGCATATTTCTCTAGGTTAAGCTTCATCCCATACTCTTCCATTACTGCCAATACTTTAGCTAGGTCACGAATGTGGTCCTCGAAGCTTTTACTTTTCACGATCATGTCGTCTATATACGCTTCTAGGTTTCTACCCAGTTGCTCCTTGAACATTCTGTTGACCAAGCATTGATATATGGCTCTGGCATTTTTCAAACTGAAGGGCATTGACATGTAATAGTAAATACCTTTCTCTGTTGTAAATGAGGTTTTCTCCTCATCGTCTGGGTGCATTTTGATCTGATGATACCCTTGCTTCGCATCCAATGATGACAAAAATCCATATCCTACTATCTAGTATACCAGTTTATTGATCATAGGCAATGAAAAAGAGTCTTTTAGGTAGGCTTTATTCAAGTCTATGAAGTCTATACACATCCGAAAGGTCCCGTTTGCCTTCTTAAATAGCACCATATTCGCCAGCCATTCCGGATATTGCACTTCCTTAATGAATTTCGCCTTCAAGAGCTTGTCTACTTCCTGGTCAATGATTGTTTACCGTTCTAGGCTGAAGCATCTCTTCTTCTGCTTAACTGGTCTCTAGGCAGGGTCTACATTCAATTGATGAGTTATTACTTCGGGTCTCACCCTTCCCATCTCTGCCGAAGACCAAGTAAAATTATAAATGCGCTCCTTCAGAAACTAGTGCGCGAATGACTTCTGTTCATTTTCCAAAGAAGAGTTGACCATCAGAAACTCTTTAAGTTCCTCTCTGACCATCACCCTTTCCAGCCTGTCAACAGGTTTAGTTCTTTTTTCAGGAACAGTGACTTCGACTGTAGCTATTTCCTCAACAGTGGCTTCGCACTTCTTTATCTTTTTATTTCGTTGTCTTTCTCTTAGTCTATCTTGAATGCCATAGACATGGAATACTCCTCCGTCGGACTTTGGAACCATCATCCTTAGATGTTTGATGTTCATCGAAGCATCCAGGTCGTATAGCAATGGTCTACCCAGCAGGTTATTGTATGCCGAATGTGTCTTGACAATAACAAAAGTGGCCATAGTGGTCACACTTTTAGGAGCTGTGCTGATGGTGAAGGGTAGTTTCGCCACTCCGATTGATGAGACCTCCGTTTTGTCCAAGGTGCGAACTGGGTGTCTCACCTTTTCCAAATCTTCTTCCTTGAGACCTATCTTCGAATATGCTTCATTCGTCAGCAAGTTGACTGAACTTCCTTCATCTACCAAGATTCTTTTGACCACATAATTGGCAATGATTGCTTGAATCACTAACGGGTCAGCATGGGGGGTGCGAAGGACACTTTCATCTGGTCTTTCCAATCGACTTCTCACCCTTTCATAGTAAATGTACTCAAGCCTTTCTCTTTGTCTGGCTAGGGCCTTAGTACTATTTTTGCTTTCTTAGGCTTCGTCTGGTCCTCCAGTGATACAGTGGATGGTGTGAGGCCTCACCTGAGCACCGGTCTGATCCGCCAAAGGATCGAAATGCTCTTTGGGAGAAACTCCATGATTGGAACTCGCTGTGAGTTCAAAAAATTGATTTTTGTAATATGACAATTGTGAAAGGGAGTCGCTACTTTAATTTACTTATTTTAATTGGGAAAATAAAAGAAAACCCAAATTGATTGACTCCAAAAATATTTTGATTTTTATCCCAATGAAAAATACACCAATCGGCGAGTGACCAAGGAGGGCTCGGGGATCAGGTTTTGGTAATTACACAGTTAAGAAAATGTATTTTCTTTAGTTTGGCTAAAAATGCAGAATAACTCTTAAAAAGGAATTTTTGTGTATGCATGAATAGGAATATAATGATATATATATATATATATATATGATGTGATGGAATGACAATAATAAATAAATAGGCAAGATAAATCCTACTTAATTATTACAATATCAAAACAAATGAAATAAAGGGGATCTTTCCTCTAGCCCATATGGGTACTAGGAAAAGCACACATTCCCCAAAATAAACTAAAAATAAAAATCATAAACAAAGGATTAATTAAAATAAATTAAAATAAAAAAAGGACTAAATATTAATAAAAAGATTTTGGAGTTGATGCCCTTCAGAATGGCAGCCTGCGTATCCTATTAAATAGGAATCAAACCCCATGCAGTTCTCCCTTCTTGTGAAAGAGGGGTTTTTAGAAATGTGTTGGTTTGCTTATTAACTTAATTCTTATTCTTAAATTAATAAGTTTTTAGATCTTTTCAGTTTTAGACCTAAAGAAAATTCTAGATCTAAATTTAGAATTTTAAAATAGGAAAGGGATTATACCTTTGCTTTTCTCGGCTTTCGAATGAATGGAACTAGTTTTGCTCCGGATCTCAACTCCACCTTGAATTCAAAGGAAGCTTGGAATTTGGATCTAGAAGCAGCAAATGTGTGAGTGTAAGAACGAAAATATGCTTTGAAATTGCTTTGATTGCTTTGAAAGTCATTGGAAATCATGCCAAATGAGGCTGGAGGAGGCTTCTATTTATAGAGCTGCCAGAGGGGGGTCTCACGGTATGGACGGCGGCGTTGGCGTAGCGCCGGCGGCACAGCCGACGCGCCGGCCATCTGCGCGGCACGCCTGCCGGCATCCCTTTGATGCCGCACATGGCGGCACGGCCATGATTCTGGCAGCACGGGATGCGTGCCGCCTCCTGGGCGGCACGGAAAACGTGCTTCCCAGCGCCACTCACGTGACTCAATCCGTTTCTATCTGTTTCAGGCCCGTTTCAGCTCTGATTTGAGCTCTGCTTGATTCTGTGGGTTCGTGACTGAAAAGTAGTCAACTGGAGGAGAAAAGATTCAGGAAATTTATTTTTCTATGGGGCGCTGCCTTGCACCCCACAAGGGACATTGTCCCCTTGACCCCTGCCCGCTAACCGGTTAGTGGGACCGCCGTATGCGTAGCGCCCTATTCTTAGTAGGTGTCAAGCAGTAGCCGGATCATGAGGTGCAAATTTGAGGGTTCACAGATGGTCCTTGTCGAACCATCATTAGCCCTCTCTGGGTATCTTCCTCTATCTTCGCTGGGGCCAGCCCTGCCCAACTCTTCTCTCTTAACAAATTTTCCCAAGTAGCCTTGTTTGATCAATCTCTCAATTTCCTCCATTAACTGCCTACAATCATTGGTGTTATGACCATGAGTGTTATGGAAGAGGCAGTCTTTGTTCTGATCTCTCTTTTTGGGGGAACCGTCATGGGTTTGGGACGAGCCCATATATTCTGGTCTTTGATGGTTGCAAAGACTTCGGCTGGACTAGTGTTGAGAGGAGTAACTTTACTGGGATTCAAAGTTGGTTCATGATTGATTATTTCTTCCTCTCCCTCTCTTTTGCCCGCCGGACGGCTTTTCTTTTAGCTTTTCTTCCACCTTCTTTTCTCGCTTTGCTTTTGGCTCTTTTTTAAGAGTGATTTCCATTCCTCTTCGCTTTGCCATCTAATTGAAGGCCAAAGCATCATCCTGTCGTATATATTTCTGGGCTAGCGCCATTGTATCCTCCAGGGTGCGAGGAGCATGGCGACAAAGGGCTTTGAGAAAATCCGTGTGGGAGGTCCCATTCTGCAAGGCTTCCACCACTCGGGCTTGATCTAAGTGCATGACCTTCAAGGCTTCTCAGTTAAAGCGAGCCATATAATCCCGTAGGGATTCATTTTCCTTTTGCACCAACGTCTCTAAATACTGAGTCTTTTGATCCACCAGAATACTAAAAGCGAATTGGTGCATGAAGGACCTAGCCAGCTCCATGAAAATGTTGATATTTCCTTCTTCCAAGCCATCAAACCATCTGGTTGCAGCTCCCTTTAAAGATCCCCTGAATGCTCTATATAGAGTTTCATCATCCTCCATTTGGAGTTTAACTACACGTTTGTAGTCCATGATGTGGACTCTAGGATTAGTTTCCCCATTGTACTTCTTCAACACATGCGGTTTGAACTTGTTAGGCATAATGTAATCTCTAATAGACCTAGTAAAAGGAGATTTCAGAGTGAGTTTCAAGGTTTTATCCATAGCCTTTTCATTGGAACCTTAGTTCATTTCCTTCAAAAACTTGTTTACGGCGTCTCTCACTTCCTCTTCCTTCTTTCGATGATTGTTGTTAATACCAAGTGATCTTCTACTCCGTGCCTACGAGGGGTAACTAGCAACAGAATGTTCCCCTCTACTCTATTCTCTTCCCTTCGAGTGTTTCTCAAAACTTTCTCGTTTCCCATAGTTCTATTCTTTCTGTTTATGTCTCCCTCTGCTCAATCCTCTGCTTCGCTCTACGTCGCTTGCATGAAAATTTTTTCCATGCAAACGCTTATGTTCACTGTCTAGGCGAAGCTTCTGTACTCCCCTTTTCCTTGGTCGAACTTTCCTCTCCTTCACGTCTCTCTTCTGTCCTCGCTTTTGTGTTCCCTCTCAGGTTCATTAATTGTTCTTCATTGACTTTTATTGGTCCTTGAGATTGCCTTTCATATTCTAAGGTTCGAGCAACATTTCTCCTAGGGTAGTTTCTGGGACAGTAGCGAGCATTTGTGCTAAGGGGTTTGTTGCTGAGAACCCCTTACAAATATAGCTATAGTATTAATGAACTACAAAGCATGAGCTAGATCAGGATTTGGAGGATTCAAAGGGGTTTGACTTGGTCTAGCTGTGTTCTGTTGGGAAAGAAGGAGCTGAATCGATGTGTTTAGGTCAGTGGGAGTTGTCATAGATGGATCAGTAGGCGAGGGAAGAGTGTGTCTGGGATTTGAAGGGGTTAAAGATTCAAGGTTGTCTAAGTTTGTCATAATGGTGGATTTTCTTTGTAGATAAAAGTGAGGTATGGTGTTAAGAGAAGATCAGCCAACGTTTCTCACAAACGGCACTAATTTGATTGGTACGAGATCAAGATAAAAGAGGATGGGCCAGATCTTCCTTTCTGGGCCTGGATATGGTGTCTATAAAGAATAGAAAAAGGGTCAAAGAGGAGCCAGGTCTTTCACCTGGCGAGGACCCTCTGACGATCAAGTCAATATAGAGGAAATATTGACTTTCCCAAGAGGTTATCTCCCCTTGAGCTTCAGAATATTTTTTGGTAAGAGAAAGGGGGTGACAGAGTGTAGAATTCTATCTACCTGGACTTGAGTCCTTCTTCCTCTTTTGTATGGTACAGTGTAAGGTAAGACTGACACCTCTTCCTGAGAATGGATGTCCTCTGTCATTTAACTATATTAACTGGTGAGAGTTAGTGTAATGATGGCAGGCGTATATCCCTTGTCCTGTCCTCAAAGGTGTTTGGGGAGGGAAGCGTCAGGATAGGGTACGGATTGCCTAAGGACATGTCCTTATGTCAGTCAATAGGACATGTCATTGGTATGCTTCAGCCTTAACTTGTTCAGCAAGTCACTCAAAGTAATGCTAGTTCATTCAGAAAGCTTTTGGGCTCAGGATACTTGAGGGCTCGGCCAATGGGCTTCGGTAACCCTTCTATGATCTTGGGAAACATATAATGGGCCTTCATTTAAAGGAGTCCATTTATCTTCTAAGAGCCATTTTTATCCCTCATCAATTGTAGAATCAGCAAAATTGTAGGACAAACAATTGTGGAGAACAAGTACAAATGGAAAAGTTAAGAATAAGTAGGAATGGTAGAATATGATTTTGGCAAAGATTAAAAATCTCACAATCCACACGAGGATAGATGTAGATGCGCTAAAATCACCACCCTGATAAGTCACTCCAAGGATATACTTGCAATCAAATCCCCTAAGAATCCAGCAAAAGGGGGAAAGAACAAAATAATAAAGAGACAAGGTCTTAATTAAATTTTATTGGTAATTAATAACTCAACTCAAAACTCCCTTATAAAGTAAGTGGGAAATAAAAATCTTACTAAATAATAATACTTCCTAAATAAAAATAATTTTCTAAATAATAAAGATCCTAAACAGATATTATGTTCTTTTTATATGGAAAATCCAAACTAGGAAGTTATGCAAAAATCTTTTAACTTGAAGGTTAATAATTAAAATAAAAAGGAAATCAAATTATATATATATATATATATATATATATATATATATATATATATATATATATATATATATATATATATATATATATATAAAAGAAAAGAAAAAAAAAATCCTAAAGGGTTAACCTAGTTCATAAAAAAGTTTGATCCTATTTTTATTGTAAATTTGATTGTTGAGGTCAGTACTCAAAAGATAATTTCTAAATATTTAAATCAAATATGAGAAATACGTTATTTGACTCATTTTAAAAGGAGATTTTGTTTCAAAATTAATTCTTAAAAGTATAAATGAGTATGAAAAATATATTTTTGGACTTGTCCAAAGAGAGAATTTAGTGTCAAAATAAGTATTGGTAAAATATAGAAAGTACATTTTTTAAATTTATTTAAAGAGAGGATTTAGTTTTGATTTACACATAAATTAACTCAAAGATACTCATGATCAATAAAAACAAAATCAAGAAAAAAAATGATAACTCGGTAAAAAAAAGGTCCTTAGAGGGGATTGTAATATCATTATGTGTAATAAATTAAGGTTTATTGAACAAACTTACCCCAAATTTTATGTTTTCTTTTGTAATTACATATTTTTTTTAAAAAAAATAGACGATTTTATCTTAATTTAAAAAAGTTATTACAATTGTATCTCGAAACTAGGTATAAAAAAAATAAAGCCTATTGAACAAATTTACCGTTGAAATTTACATCTTTTGACAATTATACCCCATTCAAAAAATATATAATAAGATTTTAACTCAATTTAAAAAATTTATTACAATTTTTTGCTAAAATTCAAAATTGAAAAAATTAGCTATTGAATTCAAGAGTTGTTGAAATTTATCGCCATGTCTCTTTTGTTAAAAACTAAGTTTATATGAAATCTTCTTATTAAAAACTAATTTATATAAACCACATTATCGATTTTTTTTTTATATCATTATGTTTTTTAAGTTGTAATTAAAATATATACATATCAATACATTAATTTTTTATTATTCTTTTAATTGACCCACATATAATAAATTTGGTCATCCATATGAATATATTTTTATATTAATCTTTAAAATTATCTAAAGATAATTTTTAAATTTAAATAAGATATTTTAAAAAATATGAGTTAAATAAAAAGGATGACTAAAATTATGCAAAATTCGGAACCACGATCGGTAAAAATGTTTTAATGATATAAAACTAAAATATTATTATCCGCCAAATCATTTATAAATAAACATGTTTAATTTATAAGAACTATATTATGTCGACTAAATAACTTAACTAAATTATACACTTCATTTCAAAATAAAAAACTAAATTATACTTAGTATTGTCAATGGTATTGTTAGTATTAATCATAATCTCTAATTTTATTCTACTTGTAATGACATTAATTGAGAATAGTAATAAGTACTAAAGCATCCACAAAATGATCGGCTAAATCTTGTCAAAATTAAAAATGCTTTTGGTAAATCATAATAGAATATATAATGTAATATAATCAAATACATTTTTAATATAAATTTATAATAAAAATACATTTAATTATATTGCATTACATGTCATTAAATCTTATCAAACAATACGTAATGCATGCACTAATTCAATAAGAACATAATATATAGAGCAAAAAAGATTTCAGTATCTTTTTATTGGGTAAAAAAGACAACAAAAAAAAATCATATTGGCTAAATATTTTACCACTCATTGATTTTATATATGAGATAAATTTCTATACTAAGAATTTTTCTAAAACAGTCATATTTATATTAAAACTTGTTTAATAGCCATATTAGCATGTCCATAGACACCACAAGGTTAAAGATTTTCCGATGTTTACGTTGGAACATTTGAAAAAGATTAGGGTTATATTTGGACGGCGGAGTAGAATATATAAATAATATAATAATTTATCTTTAAAAAATAAAATAGATTAGAAATAGATAGTTATTTTAATTCCATAATTTGATTCATACATAAAATAATTATTGTATTCTACATAAAACATCATAATATTCCCACCCCATAAGAGTTCTGATAAAAACCTCTCCATTGAAATGCTAAAGAAAAAAAAAAATCTCTCCAGTGAAGACTTGTCCCTTACATATTCCCACTCCATATTAGAATCCAGCCAACGATTTCTACAGGTCTTCCTGCACCCCTTCTTATATTCCTTAATTAATTTGTCCAATCAATTTATTAACGAATGTGTACTCACCACACGCTACTTGTTTGTTTTTTTTCTTTTTTAGGAATGCACATGCTACTTGTTTGTTAATATTAGGTAGATTGTGTTATATCAGAAGGATTAAAGATTTTACTCCATATATTTAAAAAGTTATTAAGTATTCAAAAATAATTTTTAAAAATTTTAAAAAGTCTGTAAAAATTATAAGGTATTCAATTACAATTTTTATAAAATTTATAAAAATAAATAAATATTTAAAAAGCCATTAGCTTTTATAAATAATAAATTTTTATATATTTTCACTAACTTTTTATGCAGTAATATAAATAAAAACTCTCAAACAATTTTTTTTCACTTTCCCTTAAATTAAATTTTAGTTAACCATTTTTCCTTCATTCTCCGTCTTCTTCTCAAACCCTAGCCTCAACAATCTCACCAATACTAAAAAGGTCATGTTTAAATATTCAACAATTTTCCACTAATCCATTGTTCACATTTACCAGCTATGAATTACCTCATGGTACCAAGAAAACAGAGGTATGATTCCGAAGCCGTGTATAATCATGGGTTTGGTCTCAACTCCAAGTACTCTACATGCATCAAGCAATTTATTCAGCTTTCCAAGAGAATCAAGCCTTTTTTTTCGCCGCAATCCAAGAGAATCAAGCTAGAAAAAGAGTGAAAAGAGAGGTTATCATAAAATTTTTAGAGAGGTTATAAAATTTTGTATTTTATTTCAAATTGGCACTAAATTTTAAATTTTTTCCTTTTGGTGCTAAAATTCTACACTATGTTGCAAATTAAAACCAAATCTTTAATTAAAATAGAGGTGTCACCAAATAGTAGAAAGATCAAAGTTATAAAATAAGAACAGTCGTAAAATCAACAAAATTGTAGAACAAATAATTGTTGAGAACAAGTAGAAATGGAAAAATTAGGAGTAAGTAGGAATGGTAGAATATGATGTTGGCAAGATTAAAAATATCACCATCCACGCAAGGATAGATGTAGATGTTGCTAAAATCACCACCCTGATAAGCCACTCCAAGGAAATAGTTGCAATCAAATTCCCTAGGAATCCACCAAAAGGAAGAAAGAACAAGATAATAAAGAGATAAGGTCTCAAATTTTATTGATAATCAGTAACTCAACTCAAAACTCCCTTATATTGTAGAAACCCTATTTATAAGTTGGCTTTATAAACTAAGTAGGAAATAAAAATAATTGTGAGAAATATTTGGTTTAAAGTTAATAAAGAGTCCAAAGACGTTCGAAGAGGAGATTTTGTTTTAAAGTTAATGTCCAAAAGCATAAATGAGTGTGAGAAATACGTCTTTAAACTCATCCAAAGTTAATAAAGAGTCCAAAGACGTTCGAAGAGGAGATTTTGTTTTAAAGTTTATGCCCAAAAGCATAAATGAGTGTGAGAAATACGTCTTTAAACTCATCCAAAGAGAGAATTTAGTCTCAAAATTAATTTCTAAAAGTATAGGCAGAATGTGAAAAGTGTATCTCTTAAATTTGTCTAAGGAGAGGATTTAGTTTCGATTTATACATAAATTAAACTCAAAGATACTTATGATCAATAAAAACAAAATCAAGGAAAAAAATGATAACTTGGTAAAAAAAATTCCTTAGAAGGGATTGTAATATCATTTTGTTTTCTTTCGTAATTGTACACCATTTTAAAAAAATAGACGATTTTATCTTAATTTAAAAAATTATTACAATTGTATCTCAAAAGTCAATTATAGAAAAAATAAAGCCTATTGACCAAATTTATTCTTGAACTTTACGTCTTTCAATTTAAAAAATTTATTACAATTTAACCCCAAAAATCAAAATTGAAAAAATTAGCTATTGACTTCAAGAGTTGTTTAAATTTATCGCCATGTCTCTTTTGTTAAAAACTAAGTTTATATGAAATCTTCTTATCTATGCTATATGCTATATATAAATGTATGGAGGTGGAAAACATATTATGTAAGAGCTCTTCATTAAGTTTTTTTTAATTGTACATTTATGATGGGTAATATGATAATTTATTAATTAAATAATATAATTATCTAATTATATTTAATTTATTTAATAAATGATGAATTCAATTAAAATAATAAAATAATAATTATTTAATATATAATTAATTATATTTAATTTAAATAAAAAAATAATGAATCCAATTAGAATAAGAAAAGAATAAAATAATTATTATTTAATATATAATTAATTGTATTACAAATTTATAATTATATAGTTATTATAATTTAATAATTTAATTATCTAATTTAATTTAAATAAAAAATAAATTTAATTAGAATAAGGAGCGAAGAAAATAATTATTATTTAATATATATATTTAATTATATTTAATTCAAATAAAAAAGAATTCAATTATAATAATTTATATTTTTTAATTTTTTTAAAATATTTAGAAGTTAGAGAAATTTTTTAACTTTAATTATTCAAATATTAACAGGTTAGAGAAATTCTAATTTGATTTTTATTTTGTAAATTATTACTTTGTCCCATCATAAATTTTAAAATTAGTTATTTTAACTATTAGTAATAATTTGTAAATTATAAAAATTACTTTTAATTCTATAAGAAGACGTAGTAAAAAAAAATGCATTAATTAAGAATTTATTTAACAGTAATGAGCAAAATCATTTTTTCAAATATTTAAAATTTAGAGAAATTTTTTTGACTTTAATTATTCAAATATTAACAAGTTAGAGAAATTATAATTTGACTTTCATTCTTTAAATTATTACTTTGTCTCATTATAAATTTTAAAATTAGTTGTTTTAACTATTAGTAATAATTTGTAAATTATAAAAATCACTTTTGGTTCTATAAGAAGACGTAGCAAAAAAAGAAAATGTACTAATTGAGAGTTTATTTAATAACAATGAGTAAAATCTTATTATTTTATTATTAAATATCAAAATTTCTATTTATAATGGTATATTTTTCTAAAAAAATTAATTTTTTTGTAATTCTATAAATATTTAAATTTATTTAAAATTTTCATTACGGAAGAGATTAATTAATCATTCTTAAAAATTAATTAAATATGAAATCAAAATTATAAAATTTTGAATTTAATGATTATATGTCACTGCTATTATTTGTAACATTAAATTTAAAATATTCACAAGTATTCATGTGATATAGTAATTAAAATATATTTTTTTAGACTTATGATATAATTTGATACCACATGATATAATATGATATCACATGATAAATCAATTGCATATAATGAACATTGAATTAATATTAATATTAAATTTATAAAAGCGAATTAATATTAATATTAAATTTATAAAAGCATGTTAGAAAGATTGTTATTGATTTTTTTGAGGAATAGAAATTTAGTTATAATGTGTCAAAAAAATTAAAATTAATAAAAATATACAACCTACTTTGAAATTATAAAAAAATAATAGATGTACTAAATATTAATATGAAAATCAGCACATAAATAATAATTAGTTAACATAATAATAAAAAAGTAAATTAGAAAATTATAATGAAATGTATCTATTAATTTATTTGATTTTTTCCTCGAACATATTGTTGAACATAAAAATATTATTTAAAATTATAAGAAATGATTTATTTAAATATGCTTGAGTCTTCTTTCAATATTATGTATGTATTACTTTTTAAAATATATTCATATATTTATATAGAATCTATAATTATTTTGTGTCATCATTCTAATTATATTAAACATGCACGATTATACAACTTAGATAATATTTATTGTGTATAATTATATTTTCATTGAATTTTTATGTTTTTCATATGAAAATTTAACTTAATTTGGATTCAAAAACTAAAGTAAATTTAATAATCAAGTTATATAAATCTTGCTGCATGATAAACTTAAAAGTCAACCAATAAAATTTCGGTCTCATGGTATTTATTTGAGAAGTTTCATATTATTTTATACTTAAATAATAAAATACTAATCATTAAAATTTTAATAAGGAAAAAGTAAAAATTTAAAATAAATATTTGTATTTCCAATAAATTTTAACGAGTCGTGATGGAAATTAACTTGCGAAATACGTTATAAAAAAATCTAGTTAAATACTAAATTTATATAAATCACATCATCAATTTTTTATATCATTATGTTTTTTTAAGTTCTAATTAAAATATATACATAACAATACATTAATTTTTTTTTATTATTCTTTTAATTAACCCATATATAATAAATTTGATCGTCCAAAATATAAATTAAATAAAAAAGATTAATTTGTTTGCCCCACTCCATATATATTGTAAAAAAAAAAAAAAAAAAAATCTCTCT
The DNA here is from genome assembly GCA_947687605.1 of Reutealis trisperma. Taxonomy (NCBI): domain Eukaryota; kingdom Viridiplantae; phylum Streptophyta; class Magnoliopsida; order Malpighiales; family Euphorbiaceae; genus Reutealis; species Reutealis trisperma. The sequence goes on from CANTUT010000694.1 coordinate 86,731, forward strand.
AGTGAAGATTTGTCCCTTTTATATTAATTTGTTTGCCCCACTCCATATCCAGCCAACGATTTCTACAAAGTCTTCCGACACCACTTCTCATATTCCGTAATAAATTTCGCTAATGAATGTGTACTCACCACACGCCACTTTGTTTTTTCTTTTTTTAGGAATGCACACGCTAGTTGTTTGTTAATACTAAGTAAATTGTATTATATAAGGAGAATTAAAGATTTTAATAGATTTAAAAAGTTATATTCAATAACAATTTTTAAACAGTCTATAAAAATTATAGAGTATTTAATTACAATTTTAATAAAATTTGTAAAAATAAATAAGTATCTAAAAAATCATTCACTTTTATAAATAATAGACTTTTATTTAATTTTATTAATTTTTTATGTACTAATATAAATAAAAAATCTCAATAATTTTCTTTGACGTTTCCTTAAGATTTGAGTCGATTTTTTTTTACCTCATTCTCCATCTTCCTTTCAAACCTATCCTCTACAATCTCATCAGTACTAAAAAATAGGGTTGAGCATGGTTTGGAAAATTTTGGAGATTTGGAAATCTCCGGAGCTGAACTGAAATTCAGAAATTTCTAAAATGAAATCTCCGAAACTGAACTACAGGATTAAAATTTCCATACCGGACCATTCCAATTTTTCAGAACGATTCAGAATGGAGATTCGGATCTAACGGGACAGTTTGGTATGGAGCAGAGAAATGGAGATTCAGAGATTTTTCAATTTTTAAATAATTTTTTGCTATAATTTTTAAAAATAATTAAAAATACACATTTTTAACTTAAACATGAAATCAAATTTGTACATATAACAAAAATATAGTGCATAACTAAATTTCTTTAATTACAATCTACCAAACTAAAATAAAAATTAAATTACATAGTGCATAATTAAAGAAATTACAAAATAAAATTACATAAAGCATAAATCAAGAAATCTAATTAAAGTCTACCAAGCTAAAATAAAAATGAAATAGGCTTCAAAAAAATAAGACAGGATGGAAATCAACAATCAACAGCGGTCATTGGCAAGACATTTTTCTTAATTTTAGGATCTTGAGTAATTTTTGTAATAAATAAAAAACATAAAATCAAAGCCCATTATATTTAATTAATATGAAAAATAAAGAATATAAGAAAGTGAATACCTGATTCAAAATTTTCAAGATCTTGTACTATTTCTTCAATTTGGAGAGGTTTTTCTGCGCTTCTCAATCAATCTTAATAGCAAATAAAAACCTCAACTGTAATAGGAGTTAAAGAACTCCTAAAATAGTCTAAAGTCCTACCTCCAGTACTAAATACAGATTCAGAAGCCACGGTTGAGGATTGAATAGCCAAAACATCCTTAGCAACACAATTCAAAACCGGATACCTCACTTAATTGACTTTCCACCGTCTAAAAATATCAAAATCATGGACATATTTCTCATAAAGCTCCTCTAAATACTTATCCAATTCACTTTTCATGGCCATTTTCTATGATTTCCATTTTTTTTAACATTGATTCAATCGATTTAAATATAATTTCAATCAATTGATTTCCATAATTCAACTTAAACTAATTTAATTAAATAATTTCATTAAATCAATTGAACAATAAGATTTTTAAGTTTTATATATTTTCTTATATGTTAATTGATGGATTTCTAAGATTTTAATTAATTGATTTGTATATATTCAATCCATTAATTTCTATTACTTCAATTGATTTTTATAACTTAATTAAAACAATTAGTTTTATTTTGATTAAAACTAACAATTTTATTTATAACTTCAACTAATGAATATTGATCAAACTTTAATTTATAGCATTTAAGGATAAAAACTACCTTAATGAAGTAAGTTTAAAATAATTAAATTATTTTACTTGTACATTATTAAAGTAGAGTTATAATGTAATAACTAATTATTTGAAAATGCTAATTCAATATATATATATATATATATATATATATATATATATATATATATATATATATATATATATTGTAACTACTAATTTGAAAATGAAATTTTATAATTAATAAAAATTAAATTTTACTTATATATTATTAAATTTTCTTAAATATGTTATTTACTCAAAATCAGAAAGTGTGTGTGTATATATACATAAAGCAACTATTAATTTGGAAATGAAAATTTGTAATTAATAAAAATTAAATTTGACTTATATATTATTGAATTTTTTAAAATGTATTGTTAATTTAATATTAAAGTGTGTGTATAAAGAAAAATTATAGAGAAAAGAGAAAATAAAAGAGAGAATAAATTTCTATATATTATTCCATTGACTAAAGCAACTATTTATAAGTGTAAAAGATTATAAATATAAGATCAAAGATAGAGTCCTATTTACATAAGAAAACAATCCATAAAGATAGTGATAGACATCCAATCATATATACCACTCAAATATTATCATCAATATTATCAGAACACTCCACCTTGAATGTCTATTATAAAGAATATGCCTTGTTAAGACATTATTAAGGAAAAATTCTGTGGGAAAAAAAAAATTTTTAGTGTAGAAAAAAGAGTACATTATTCTTATAGAGATTTGTGCCATAACACTGCCTCTTTAAAAACTTTGCCAGGAAAATCCAATGGAAAAAAACCTAAGCTAAGGGAAAAAGAATACAGTGCACTAAAACCTCTCTCTCATGAAAATATGATTTCTATCAAATATCTCTTAGTAAGCGCATACCAATTTTATTGACTAGCTTTTCAATGTAGTTATAGGGAGTGCCTTTGTAAATAAATCTGCCAAGTTATCAAACTGTGTACTTAATGATGTTTAAGTAATATCCACATATAATAATTTATTTATAGTGCTTTCCAAGGATATTTATACCTCGTTAAAAATCTTACTAGAAAATCTAGTGGGAAAAAATATAGCCAAAGAAAAGTGTACATTTCATGCGTTATTTTGTCATTGCACAGATTGTCTCATTAAAACCTTTGTCTAAAAAAATCCTGTGGAATAAAAACTTGACTAAGGAAAAAGAGTATAATCAAATACTAATTCGCTCCCTCTGATAAGAACAAATTTTAACACAGCGTATATTGATTGATGAAACAATGCCGTTTAAATACCACACTAGGTAAAGACTTAGTACATAAGTTTATTAGGTTGTCACTCGAGCGAATTTGGTGGATATCTTTTCTAGAGCTCATGTATATATAAGAATTTAGGTGAAATTTATATGTTTACTTCATCACTCTTGATATACCACCTTTAATTTGTGCAATACGTATTGTATTATTTTCAAAACATAATGAGAGTATATATATTTAGTGAGGTACTTCAAGACCATAAAACGTTTATAAAATTGCAGTACCACCATAAGTGAATACATAGCCAGTCTAAAATCTACCATTATGGAGATTAAGTAAATAACCAACATCCGCATATAGACCAATTTCAATTCTGAATCAAAATATGATCATAATATTAATAGTACATTGAAGATAACTTTTTACACTACTATAATATCTCTTAGTAAGTGCAGAGTTATACCCAGTTAGGAATTTTTTTTCTTATAAATGCAATATCATGCCTGATGCAATTTGCAAGATACATGAGTATCTCTATAGCACTTCAATATAGCATTTCAATATAGTACTTCAAGACCAAATAGTTCTTTGTTATCTTATTTACATCTAAAAGGGTATCTATTCACTTCAGGTGAGAGGACCACAATTAGTATGTTTAAAGGAAAAGATTTATCCATATAAAATTGCTTAAATACTTTTTCCATATAAGTAGACTGGTATATTAGGACTTCTTGATAATCGATCTGCAGGCCGATACAAAATTTCATTTCCTTTAAATTTTTCATCTCGAATTCACTTTTTAAATAGGTACATACTTCTTTGAGTTCGTTAGGAGTCACACTGATATTTAACATATACTGCAATAATAATATTCACCATTCTTTGGTCTTTTATGAATATAAATGAACATAATGTATTATTCACATATCTTTCTTTCAATAAGAATTTTTTCAAATAATTATACTATATGTCCATATTACTTTGATCCATATATGGATTTTTACAACTTGATGGAATATATGTCACATATTTAATGTGCATTCATTTCTAATATCTTTAGTCCTTGTGGGACTCTTATATAAATATTATTTTCATAAGACATATATGAAGTCTTTCTTTAACTACTATACTAATTAAGTATCAGAACATGATCATTTCCATAATAAGAGAATTATTTTTCTAATAGTTAATGATAGAGAGAGTCTAACTCTACTTTAATTGCCTCTTTTCATGATGATCAATCATGTTAATATTTAATTATATTTATAGATTTTAGATCCAGATTTTCTCTTGAAACAACAAGAGTTACTGTTGAGATAAATTCATCGTCAATAATCTATAAACTCTTTCTCTTATATCACAAAAATAATTGAGATTTCATAGTTTTCATTTATATGATCATCAACTCTAGAAGTCATATATGGAGGATCTAATTATTCCATTGTCTCAGTCTATGTCTCATAATTGGTTATAGCTCTTTGACTGAGATCTACATCTTCAGGAGATTTTATGAGTGACGCTGTTTTTCTTTTCTGCAGATTTTTATCTTTAGCTCCAATTTACTATCCACGCTTTTAGCGTGTGGTGAGATTGATTGATTTTCTATTTATAATTAGAACCAAAATTCTTGCTAGGGTATTAGTAGCTGTAATATGAGACTTTGTCACTCTTTTAACATCTATAAATGCATTTTGCAGTTAAGTTGCAATTTGTTATAACTGTATTATTTTGTGAACTTTTGATTCACTCTAACTTGTACATAGATTAAAGTCATTTAAAGATTTTTCCTTTTAATAAACTTCTTGACATTTTTTAGCATTGCATGTACTTTTTTTCTCCCTAATATCGGAAATATGCCTCATCAAATAAATTATTAGTCTCTTTTGTGGTTTAATTGTCACACATTAAGATAGTAATATTAATATATTTATGGCACAACTAAAAATTTGCAGCTCATTCCCTTGTACAAGTTTCAAAGGAGAGTATATATGATATACATAATGGCATTCATGCCAAACCTTTAAGATTTAATTATTGAACTATAAGTTCAATGCTTGAACTGCAAGTTCAACACAATATGTTGTGCATATATATTGGGGATAAAACAATAATGAAATAACTCATTATAATATACAATTTATAAAATTTTTACAAATTACTCCTTCAGGGAGTTTACATAAAATCACCAATATTGAGTTGTATCCTTTATATGAGTTGTTACTCTTTCAGAATTCTCATGATCTACCAAATAATTTATAGCATTCACTTCTGGGAATGCAGTTATACTAGTGGGCATTGTTTGATTATTTCTCATTAACAATTATTCTTTACAACTACTAGAAGACAAATAATATTTATAAATTTTTACTTTTTATACTGCTACTACAGGAGCATGCAGTGTATCATAATATCTTCACAAAGATAAAAACATATTTGTAAGAAACAACTCAATATAAATCATTTAAAATCAATGCAAAAATACTTAATAAATAATTCACCAATTCTTTAAACTTGTGTTTAAATTGAAAACATAAATCAAACTAAGGTAACTAAAGGAAATACATAATTTAGGCATTTACATTGCCATCACCAGTTAAATGATTAATTTTTCCTTCAGGATTCTCAAAGAAATCCAACACATCTAAATGTGTGATATCAATAAAGTCATCACCAAAATCATCATCATTTTTTGCCAAATTTTCTTCTATATTTTTGTCTTTTTTTTGCAAAGACTCTTGATAGAGATCAGCAAGATGCTTTGGCGTATGACAGTGACGAGACCAATACCCTTTCATGCCACATCGATAACATTGATTTTCTATATTTTGTTTTGATCCATTATTCTCTTTCTCTTCATGATTCTTCCACTTCTTGTGGAAAGATGCATTATTATTTCTATGATCACCATGATTGCTATTATTATGATTTCGGCTATAACCTTAACCATGTACTTGACCATGATTATGTTTTCATCCTCTTCCTCGTCCACTATTATTATATGTTGTCTCATTCACTTTAGGGAATGGAGTAGAACCAATTGGACGAGTTTCATAATTTTTCAATAAGAGCTCATTATTTTGCTCAGCAAAAAGAAGACATGAAATTAATTTAGAATATTTCTTAAAACTTTTTTCTCAATATTGTTGTTGCAGGAGCATATTCGAGATATGAAAAGTAGTAAATGTCTTCTCTAACATATCATGGTTAATAATAGTTTTTTCACATAATTTCAATTTAGAACTAATTCTGAAAACTGCAGAATTATATTCACTTACGGTTTTAAAATCTTGCAATTGTAAATGCATCTATTCATAATGAGCCTTTGGAAGAATGACCAATTTATGATGGTCGTATCTCTCTTTCAAATTATTCCAAAGGACTAATGGATCTTTAACTGTCAAATATTCAAGTTTCAATCCTTCATGAAGATGATGATGAAGGAAAATTATCGCCTTGGCTCGATTTTGTTGAGATTTTTGATTTTTCATCTTTGATTGTGTCTCCAATACTCATAGCATCCAGATGTATTTCAGCATCTAGTATCCATGATAGATAATTCTTACCCGTGATGTCGAGTGCTGCAAATTTGAGTTTCGTCAAATTTGACATTGTCTATACAAAAATAAGTAATATATCAATTCGAATGATAATTAAATCAGTCTTTTAAAGACTTGTAGATAATGCATTTAGTTCTTCAGAAACATAAAATAATTCTTTAATGAATTGGGATATTAGATTTTAGAATACTTAGTTATTTAGGAACTTAGACAAAAAATTTTAAAAAATTTATACCTTAATTGTTTACTTAATTAGTTTTTCAGGAACTATAAATAATACTAGTTTCTTCATGAACTAGAATTTGAAATATAAATAGTTATTTATTTAATTAGTTCTTCAGAAACTATAAAAATTATTAGTTTTTCAGGAACTATAAGTAATACTAGTTTCTTCAAGAACTAGAATTTGAAATATGGTACTAGTTTTTCAGGAACTAGAATGTAAAATATAACATTAGTTTTTCAGAAACTAAAATTTGATTAATATCGAATAACATCTCTATAAAAGAGATTACTAAAATAATAATAATTAGATGTAAAAGAAATTATAAATCATTACTTGATAAAACATTAAATCATTGTAAGAAAAAAAATGATAATATATGTTAAAGAAAAAAAAAAAAACGATTTCATGTAGCCAAAAGAAAAAAGACATTGGAATATATATATATATATATATATATATATATATATATATATATATATATATATATATATATATATATAGATATATATATATAAAGGATTTGTCTTTGTTTATTTGATTTCATGGTTGTAAATTATCATCGTTTCCAATATATAATCATTTTATATGTTATTAAAATATAAAAAAAAAACAAAAACAAAAATAAAGACCAATTCATATTCAAATAAAAAAAATGATTTCATTGTTGGAAGAAGAAAAAAAAAGTGTATATGCTTGCCCATATCAAAAAGCATAAAAAAAAAACATATATTTAATTTCATTGACATAATAAGATAAACACATCTCGAACATATATACGTATTAAGCCATATATATATATATATATATATATAAGAACATATATGATTCATATGTCATTCGAGATAAGGAAAAAAATACCTTGAAAAAGCTTTAAAAAAATTGTAGAACAAATTCGTGCTGATAACGTGTTATAAAATAAAGAATAATTATAGAGAAAATAGAAGGGAGAATAAATTTTTATGTATTATTCCATTGACTATAGTACCTATTTATAGGTGTAAAAAGTTACAGAGATAGGATCAAAGATAGAGTCTTATTTACATAAGAAAAGTACCTATAGAGATAGTGATAAATATCCAATCATATCATACTACTCAAATATTATCACAATAATATATATATATATATATATATATATATATATATTTATTTATTTATTTATTTATTTATTTATTTATATGAAACAACTCTTTAAAACGGTTATAATTTCGATTATTCAGTTCGAGACAGTTCGATTTGGAGAAAATCAAACAATCAATGGATATTTTTCGATTTTGGAGATTTTCGGTTCGAATTTTTAGTACAGTTCGGTATTTTCGAATCTCGTGCTCAGCCCTATTAAAACGGTCATGTTTAAATATTCAACAATTTTCCACTTATCCATTGATCGGATTACCTCATGGTACCAAGAAAACGGAGTTATGATTCCAAGCCATGTATATATAATCATGGGTTTGTTCTCAACTCCAAGTACTCTACATGCATCAAGCAATTTATTCAGTTTTCCAAGAGAATCAAGCTTTTTTTACTTCAGTTTATATTGCACCCGTTGAAAAAAATTTGTCAGATCACGTTTCCGTGCGAAGCTCGGGATGGTCCAACTGATATCAAATCTATTTGTACATGATTTATGGCCCTATTTGGCAGTCTGGAAGTCCACTTTCTCTCGCGATAAAAAGCCAATTGCTAGCCCCATCATATGCTGTCTAGTCCAAAGAATTCTGACAAAAATCTCTCTTTTGAGTACTTGTTCCTTCTATATTTATTTATTTTCCCCACTCTATGGTCCATACGAAATAAAGATGTTTCCCCGGATTGGTGACAATTGAGTGAAAAATAAGGAGAGGAAAAAATGTATATATATACGTTACTTTTTTTTTTTTTGGAAAAGAAAGAAAAATTGCAGGAAAAGAAAATACAGATGGAAAGAGAAATTCTGGTAACACTATCTTCTTCAACATTTTCTTTCAAATAATTGCTATTATATTGATCCATATTGTTTAATTTTTCAATTTAAGAACTTATTTTATATATATATATATATATATATATATATATATATATATATATATATATATATAGACTGTTATTCATAATTTTTATAGTTAAATTATATATAAAAAGTATTCATATGCTGTTATTCATAATTTTTATGATTAAATTATAAGAAATATTATATATATTTACATTATTGAATTATGAATTGATAAAAATTATTAATTTTGTGCAGTTAATAAAAAGTGACTTTTCATTAATCATAAAATTTTTATAGAATTAAGAAGATAGATATTGGAAATTATAATTTTATTGGCTTAATTTATTGAATATATACTAAATTTTTAAGTTGAAAAGTTAGATAATATGGACCAATAAGATCGCAATTGTCTAAAAGAGTATATATAAGGATGTTTCCCCGGATTGGTGACAATTGAGTGAAAAATAAGGAGAGGAAAAAATGTATATATATACATTACTTTTTTTTTTTTTGGAAAAGAAAGAAAAATTGCAGGAAAAGAAAATACAGATGGAAAGAGAAATTCTGGTAACACTATCTTCTTCAACATTTTCTTTCAAATAATTGCTATTATATTGATCCATATTGTTTAATTTTTCAATTTAAGAACTTATTTTATATATATATATATATATATATATATATATATATATATATATATATATATATATATAGACTGTTATTCATAATTTTTATAGTTAAATTATATATAAAAAGTATTCATATGCTGTTATTCATAATTTTTATGATTAAATTATAAGAAATATTATATATATTTACATTATTGAATTATGAATTGATAAAAATTATTAATTTTGTGCAGTTAATAAAAAGTGACTTTTCATTAATCATAAAATTTTTATAGAATTAAGAAGATAGATATTGGAAATTATAATTTTATTGGCTTAATTTATTGAATATATACTAAATTTTTAAGTTGAAAAGTTAGATAATATGGACCAATAAGATCGCAATTGTCTAAAAGAGTATTGAAGGAGAGATTATTGCGAGCATTCCTCACCATAAATTTTTTCTCCAAACATAGAGGAAAGTGATGAGAAAATTTTAGAATTATCAATTTACCCTTTTAAGAACATTTTTCAAGAAAAAAAGTTAAGGACAAAAATATAATTTAACTTATCATTACATTACTCTCTTTCCTTTCTCCTTAAAATTTTATCCATATAAATAAAGGGAAAATATGCTTTCAACCCTTAATAATTTTTCTACTTATTTTTCTCAAATTATTTTCTTTCCTTCATAATGGTTCATTTGGATGACAAAAATTTGAACTCTAAATTTAGATTTGGATCAAATATCTTGTTTGACTTATTAAAATTGAATGGATTTGAATTTGATTCAAATATTTAATGAGATCTACTAAGTTTAAAAACTTAATATTTCAAATTTTCTTTTTTACGTAATTAGTTCAAAGTTATAGATTTATAGATTTCAAATAATAAATTTGAAACATAATATTTAAAATCTAAATATAATATGAGAGGAAGAAAAATAATTAAGGAAAAATAAAGAAAAAAAGTTATTTTCTCCTGTTTAGAAAGATGAAAAAAATAAAAAAAGAAAGAAAAAATCAAATGAGGGGTAGTTTTGTCCGTCTCTTATTTGTAAAAAGATATTGCTCTAGTTTTAACAAAAATGACTTCGGCAGTAATGTCACCCATAAAATAAACCTTATTTTCCTTTAAAAATCTTTCTATGCAGATTTTAAATGAATTAGTTACATAACTTTAATTTTGCAAATAGAAATTTTAATACTTTCTCTATTTCAAAAAGATTGTCAATTTTTTTTTCTCACATAATTTAAAAAAGATTATTAATTATTTGCCAACTCATAAATTTTATTATATTTTTTTATTTATATTATTGCATATACTCGTTTATTATTATTTTTGTTATTAATTTTGAGAATACACATTTTTTAATTAATAAAAATAAAATAGATAAATACTTATAACTATTTTTTTTATAGTGTGCAAATATTATGAGACATTCTAAAAAAAAATAATAAATAATTTTTTCTTGAACAAATTAAGAGAGTATTATATTAGTCACGGGCTAATAATCTTTTAGATTCCATGTATACATAATTAAATATACACATTTAAAATGTAAAGCCAGACTCGTTTTTTCTTTTTATTTTGAATCAGCAAAATGCATGTGAGCACTGACACAAAGTCACATGACGAGCAAAAGCCAAGACAAAACAAACAGTAGATCAGTTAAGCAATGGATGAAGACAAAAAGAGGAGCTGGATTGTAGATGATCCCACCCTTGTTGATGCAAATAAAAGATTACACTACTCTTTTTAGGACCGAAGTTGTAACTACCGAACCATACAATTCTTTTTTTTTTTTTTTTCGGTCAAAGAACCATACAAATTTTCATGGACAAAAAATGAGAGCATACATGTTAAATGTGTGATAGCATATTTAATGCCTCTTTATGTGCCTCAAACTTTACATGATAAATAATGAATACAAGATTAATGGATTCTTTATTATTTAACTTTAAAATAAAAAGTAAATTTGATTTTCTATATCTAAAGAGTCAATTTTAATATTTATTTTTAGTTTAATTAATAAATTTTATAATTTTTCTGTGTACTATTTGATGGGTCTAAAATCATCCTAAACTATAGAGAGAGGGTCCCATGAGGGTAGGACCTGCATATAGAGGAAAAAGAAGGGTTAAGGGCTCCCGTAGGCTGACCTCTGAGGGAGTCTTTGACGCCTAAGTCAGTAAGCCGATTGAGAGGATTTTAGCTAGAGAGAGAGATTAGAGAGAGGTTTTACCTTTCATTTTTCTTTTGTTCCTCCTATATATAGAGGAAAATGGAGACCCTTTATAGAGGCCATTTTTGTCTCTCATCAGGGGCCCCCCACTCCTTAGTCCAATCGAACATGTTGAAGAGAAGGCTAAGGGAGTAGAAATATCCTTTCTTTGCTTGTGATTCATCTGTATTGTAGGTATAATTGTTAATTCAGCTGCATCTTATAAGCTTAATATGTTGGCAACTGAACATTTGAATAATAGGGCGAGCTGAAGAGCTCAGTCTGGAGGCATCTAAGCGCCAAAATGATAATGCGAGCTGATTAGCTTGATCGAGAGGCAGTTGCATGCCTGAACAAAGATGTGAGCAACATGATTACCACCTCAGGGGGTGGTTTTATAGTCTTCGATGCCACATCATAGCGTGGACTTATAGATTCCGTGTAGCTTCAAGTCTTCAAATAATATGCCTTCTCAAGGAAGGTCTTATATAATATTCTTCATTGGTTAAGGACTCTGATAAGAGTTACTTCGCCTGTGGAGGCCTTAGGTACTTTGATTCGTCCGTCGAAGGCTCAAGCAATTATGGATATATGCAGCTTCATCTGTCTAAGACTTGAACAATGAAAATATATATCTCTCTAATCGAGGATCTTAAAGCTTCATTTCTTTGGAAGAGATCTTTATATAAATTGGTTTGTCAACTTATTGACAAAGATCTTCAGATAGATTATTTTGCATGTTGAAGGCTTAAGAGCTTCGCATAGTGAAAGGAAGCTTTCGCTTACCAAATGCTTTAGAGCTTCACTTGAGGTCTTTGGATAATTACTTTGTCGATCGAAGGCTCACATAATGATATATGCTTCACTGATTGGATAATTTGCTTTAAAATTGGAAATCTTCGTCTAATGCACTTTGCTGATTAGCGACATTAGAGACCTTCGCTTATTGATTGGGCATAAATAATTGGTGAAGCCCCTCCACTATTCGACAGAGTTTTTTGGATAGTCTGCTTCGCTGATTGAATTCTTGATAATAATGATTTGCCTTGACTTATCGAGGACTTTTAGAAATCCACCTCTTTAGAGGTCTTCAGGAAAGCCTTTGCCTCTCCAAATGAGGACTTAAAAAACCACCTCCCATAGAGGTCTTCAAGAAAAACTTGCCTCAACTTATCGAGGAATTAGGTAATAATATGCCTCAAGTATCGAGAACTGAGAAATCTGACTCACTAGGAGGTCTTCGATAATAATATGCCTCGATAAATGAGGACTTACACAATAATATGCCTAGCTTTCGCTAGGTCTTATGAAATCCACCTCACTTAGAGGTCTTCTTGAATCTACCTCGCCAGATGAGGACTTATATAATAATATGCCTAGCATTCGCTAGGTCTTATGAAATCCACCTCACTTGGAGGTCTTCTCGAATTTACCTCGCCAGATGAGGACTTATATAATGATATGCCTAGTGTTCACTAGGTCTTTGGTGCCTTGCCTTGATAAGGTCTCTCGCTTATTAGACTTTCGCTTACACTACTCATCACCTCTGGCTCTTCACCTGGGATTTTATCTTTTGGGCTAGTATCAATAGGACTTAAATGATGAAAATAATTTTTCTTCTCTTTTTCTTTTTCTTTTATTCTTTCTTTTTTCTCTTTTCTTTTCTATATATAGAACATGATTCTTTTTTTTACAAGTAAATTTACATAATTGAATATTTTATACAAATACAATATTGTTTGTTAAAATGAAATGGCTTGACTTCAAACAGCTTCGTTTCAATGCCTTGTACAATTCTTGAGCACTTTGTCTTCATTGTTTATTTTCTTGTGGTTGAATAGCTTCTGCGGAGAGCTTAAAAGTTGCTTTTATGAGTCATCTTTCTTCCCCCCCCATGAAGTGAGAAATTTTCCCTTTATAGCTTCGTTGGCAAAGTGTAAATCTTTTCGACTCTTCATTTTCTTATTTTGTTGCTTTGTCTTTCAACCTGATATGTCGCCTAGGTCTTTCTAGTTCTTTTCGCCTGGATTTACCAAGAGTTTGATTCTTCATTTGATGAGCTCATCCCACTTTTCATGAGGTATCTTGCATAGGTTTATTAGGGCTTTTAGGGCTGCTACTTGGGTTACATCTTTATTTGAGCCCAAGCCTCAGCGTTCGCCACAAGTATTCATCTCACTCTTGATGAGGTATCATACCTAGATTTACTAAGGTTTTTACTTCCCTCTTCAGGAAGCTTAACCCGCCTTTGCGAGGTATATTGCCTATAATCTCACTAGGTCTTTTATCTATTGGGATTTCGCCTATAGTACTTGTCATATTTGGCCTTTAGCCTCTACTTTCCTCTTTTAAGCTAATCACAATAGTCTTCTTGACTCCATTTGCTAGGTTTTGGCCTGGGCGTCTTCGCCTTTGGAGCTTAACCCAGCAGGTTCTATTTGTTGAAACTTTGTCCAAGCTCTTTGTTCTTTAGACTTTATATCATCAAGTGTCTCTCATTTATATGGCTTGTTAATTGATTTGAATATCTTGATGTTTTTTGCCAAGTCGAGCGTTATTGTTTGCATCAAACGAAAAATTCTGCACTCTTTCCTACTGTAAATAGTATACGAGCATAAAATATAATAGGTGCACTTTGCATGCTACAAATTCATGTAAGATGCTCGTTTTGCCTATATGATTGCATTTTCTGAAAAATATTTATATGCATCATGAATCACATGAAGTCTAATTAGACTTTAATAATTATAATAAATTTAGCATGCAATAGTAATTCAGCAAATTATTAGCAGATGTAGCATGCTGTAAGATCAAACTAATTAATTTATTCAAATAATGAATTTTGATTGAATCATGCCATTTTGAGGGATTCTTACTCCCCCGCAAAAATAATGAATTTGGTTGAAATCCGTTTTTTGAACAATAATTAGTAGTAAAATGGTATTTGATATCTAGAATTAATCATGTATTGGCATCAAATATGGCATGACATCTTATACTACATAATCATTGTAGATAATTTTCTCATGCAAGGTTATCAACATATTCGCATCATGCTCTGGCAAATAATATCACGAAATTTAATTAAAGCATGAAAATATGTAAAACATATTTGTATTGGTGTGCTCGGCCTCAAAGATTTGCTTGAAATGATTTTCAGATCCATGAAAGCGCACTGTGAACAAATGGATTCTAAAAATGTAGCTCTTTTGCAGTCCCATTAAGCAATTCACAGTGTCTCAACAGAAATTCAAGATGGAGTTTTGACAAACTGATTTCAAATCTATGATGTGCGCATAAAATGCTATATTTTGTCAATTGGGGGCTTCAACGGCGTATCGGGCCAACTTCGCTTGATTTCGGTGACTGGCCGGCGACAGATCGGTGGTGCTCTGATGTCAGAGTGAGCTATGGATATGGAGAAGATACAAGTAGATTCGTCTTGATGTCAAAAGCATGAATATATGCTTCGTTTGCCTTCGATCGCCGGCGTTTGGATGAAAAATGCCTAGAAAGTCGAGGTGGCTGGTTTTTTGATCTCCTTCTCAAGTGATAGATCGGGTCCATAATTGGTACCAAAATGAAACTTGAGAAGAGAGGAATCCAATGACAAAAATCACAAAAAATGGAGGTGTAGATTGGCCGAAATCTGCAGTTGAAGCTTCGGTGGCTGAAAACTTCTCCTCTATTTCGGCAGTTTCCGGCATCCTCACTGGTCCTTTTTGGTGTCAAATTGTTTTTGGGTTTAAAAGCTTCAAAATGGTACTAATATCTTCACAAATGGTGGTCGAAATCTTCATCAGAAGACTCGGCAGTGGTGGTTCCTTGGAGAGGTTCAGGTGGCACGTTCTCCTCCGTTCATCGGCGGTTCAAGGCGGTCTTTTGAGAGATGACCAGTAGATAGTTGGGCTACACTTTGGTACTAGTGGTGTTAGCCAGCAATGGCTGGAGGTGGGCGGATCGAGCATGGTAGCCCATTGTCTCTCTCCTCCCTCTCCTTTCTCTCTCTCCCCAATCTGCATTTTTAGCTTTTTATTTTATTTTTTTTTTTTGCTGCTGATTTTATGGTTGATGAATGCTCAAATTTTGTTGGATCAATGTTAGTGATGATTGGAAAATTTTCATGACCGGAATGGTTAGATCCAGCAAAAAATTGAGCTAGGGACACGACTTCTTTGTATCGTTTCTCACAGACAATGCTAATTTGATGGGTTTGAAATCATCTTGAATTGTAAAAAGATGGCCCCACGAGGGTAAGACCTACATACAAAGGAAAAAGAAGGCTCAAGGGCTCCCCGAGGATGACCTCTGAGGGAGCTTCTGATGCCTAAGTCAGCGAGCCGATTGAGAGGATTTTGGTTAGAGAGAGAGTTTAGAGAGAGGTTTTATCTTTCATTTTTCCTTTGTTCCTCCTATATATAGGAGAAAATGGAGACCCCTTATAGAGGCTATTTTTGTCTCTCATCACTATTTATTATAATTCTTTCATATATTACTATTTATTAATTTTCCTACCTATTTAATTAAAAAGTCTATTGGATTCTAAAAAAAAAAATTATACTCAATTATTTAAAAATGGATTTAGATATTCTTTATTTTTAAAAGATGTTATTTAAATTAGAGAGCACTACTGAAGATGTTATGAAGTAGTACATATATATAAATTCCACTTATATAAAGGACAAGAAAATTAGTCCCAATTTTCAATTTTTGCCAACAATTATCTTGTTAATTCAAATGAATTACTCCTTCCTTTTTAAAATATTTATTTTTTAGAGAAATTTTTTTTTTAATTTAGTTGTCATTTTAAAATTTTAAGAATGTATTCATTATTTTTTGCAATTTTATTCTTTATTTATTTTTTTACTAAATATTTGTATTAATTATTTTTATTTCTCTATATCAAAATAAAAGAGAAAGATATTTTAGTCTTAAGTTAAAATTATGATAATTTAATAATTTTTAATTTATATGCTGAAATATTAAATGATTAAATATTTTCTTGAGATGGATGTAGTGATTAATAATAATGAAAAAAGAAAACAATTCGTTGATGAATTATTTGCTTATAAACTACTGAAAATCAAACAGAACGCACATCATTAAAATCACCAATAATGGCTCCTCCAATTTTCAGGGTGCTAGCATGTATAGTTGGCGCCTAATAAATTTCCTCTGTTTTGTCAGAATCCAAGACTCATATCATTCACATGGACTCCTTAGCCATCTTTCTGCATAAAAAAAGTGATGAAGTTAGATATTTTTTTTAAAGAGATTAAATTTATAATATTATAATTTATATCAAGATGATATATAATTAAGTTAATTTTTATATATTTTAAAAACATTTCACCTAAAATAAAAGGATCAAATATAATATATAGTTAATTTTTATAATTTCACACTACAAAATTTTATATTTTGCGGATTAGGAAAATATTATAGCACTCCCTCCGTCTTATTTTAATAATCTCATATTTCTATTTTGAGAGATCCAAATTATAGTTCACTTTTCTTATTAAAAAAGAAATCAAACAAATAGTTTACTAATATACCTTCATTTAATGTGCATTTTTATCAACAATTATATTAAATATAACAAAGAAATAGTAAAGGATGAAGGGTAAAATAGGAAAGGAATTGATAAACTAATTATTTCCACTATATTAATTACACTTTCTTAATATGTGTGAAAAATCAAATGAGACTATTAAAATGGAATAGCAGAAGTATAATATAGAAGCTTCATCAACCGCAGCAACTTACTTCTAGTATAGCTAATTAGTTGGTCAATTAACTGTATTATTTGGAAGGTTAAGTTGGTTGTTAGTTTTTTAGTTAGTTACTCTGTTAGCTTTTATCTCTCCTTCTCTCATTAGCTAAAATATTGGTTTATTAGTCCACCTCATCACATGTGAGCTATCTATATATACTTGGCTATCTTTGTAAACTAGGTAATGAGGAATTTTACTTTCATATTCTATCAATTCATTTCTTAATATGATATCAAAGCATTCTTTCTTCCTCATTTTTCTCTCTCATTTTTTTGGTTGTTCTCCTTCACTTTCTTTGCTACTAAACAGTAAAACCATAAATTGATTTCTTAGTATTCTATTGCTCAAAAAATACTTTTCTTGCTAGTTTTCTTTTTTACTTTTTGAGATACAGCTTGCTTCTTCTCATTATTTGCTTTTATTTCTTAAATCCTATTACGATTTCATATAATGGCCAGTCAAACTCAAAGAACAGAGGGTTCACCCTCAAGTCCTTACTCTCTTCATCTTAATGAACCCCTCATCAGTGTTACTCACACCAGTCTTAAATGGAAACAATTATCACTCTTGGTCTATATCTGTAAAAATGGCATTGTAATCAAGGGACAAGTTAAAGTTTATGGATGGATCAATTCCTCCTGCAGCTCGAAATGCACATACTTATCAAGCATGCATAAGGTGTAGTACCATGGTCTTAAAATAAGTCCAACATGCTGTTTCATATTCAATTGCATAAAGTATCATTTGGATTGATAATGCTATAGATGTTTGGAATGATTTGAAGGATAGATTTGGTCAAGGATATGTATCCAGAATTGCAAAATTACAAAAAGAAATATACACTTTTACCAAAATAATCTCTCTATGACTAACTTCTTTACTTAATTGTAAATATTATGGGATGAATTTCTAAATCTAAGAACTATTCCTAACTGTCCTTGCAATACTTGTGTCATTGTGATGCATTGAAGATTGTTAAAGAGTATTAAGAAAATGATCATGTGATTAGATTTCTTAGAGGGCTCAATGATAATTTTGCCATTGTTAAATCTCAAATTATGTTAATGGATCCCTTACCATCCAATAACAAAGTGTTTGTTCTAACCATTGAAAATGAAAGACAAATTAGTGTGGGAAATGGAACCTAGAATACTAAATTAGCAATTTTTACACACAAGGGCCGCATAATAATTCTTTTAGAGGTAATTCATTTCAAAGAAACTCTTTTGGTGGAAGATCAAATTCTAATTCTAGTATTTTGGGCAGAGGAACAACAAATGTGTTATCTTAAAATCAATCCAGTGATAGAGGTTATTTAGGTCATCAATTCAATAATGGTTCAAATAGAAATTATAAATTTCCAAACAATCCCAATGTGCCAAGAACAAGACCAATTTGCAATATTTGTGGGTATGAAGGGCACACTGTAGATAGATGCTATTAAAAACATGGGTATTCCCCTGATTTCAAGACAAGAAATAGAAAATAATGAATTTAATATTGATGGCCTTCAAGATGGATATGTTACTGATTAAATACATAAGGAAACTTCAAATACTCAATCTAATACAATTATGCCTTTCACCGAGGAGCAATATGTGAAGATTTTTATCACTATATCACCAACAATCTTTTTTTGCATATACGTCAATCAACTCATCATCAATATTGTATCAATGGCTATAACTCATGAAAAGAACATCTCAGGTATGAATATCTCTTTCTGTTGCTATGAATATCTCTTTATGTTTTCTCTAAACGCATGTAACCATCCTTTAATAAAGATACTTAAATTCTGGATACTATTGCGATATACCATATAGCATGCTCATTAAAACTCTTTGTGGAATATAAACTTGTAATTAACACTTTTATGACCTTACCCAATAATCAGAAGGTACCAGTAACCCATATATGCACTATTCAAATATCACCCTTGTTGACTTTGACAAATATATTACTTGTTCCTATATTTTCTTTCAACTTTACTTGTGCCTCTAAACCTACCAATTTTACATAATATTTCTTTGATTCTTCGTAATAGTATATTTTTTATTTAAGAAATCCCCTTTTGGAGAATTATTAGTATAGCTAAGAAGCATTGTGGGCTTTATCACTTACTTCTTTTAGAATCCTTTAATTTTCCTTCTATCTCTGTTTTATCTAATGTGATAACTAGTGTTTCAAAATCAAATGTAAATAATTCAGCGACCAAACTTTGGCATCAAAGGTTTGATAATGCTTCCATTTCTCGAATAAAATAATTGGATTTTATTGTAACTAATTCAATAAATGATAATTCAGAACCTTGTGACATATGCCATTTTGCTAAAAAAAAAAAAAGTTTTTACATTTCCTATTAATACTTCACAATCTCATACTTGTTTTGATCTTATTCACATTGACATTTGGAGACATGCATTTACTATTCTCTTTAGGATCATTCTTACTTTCTTATAATTATAGATGACCACAGTAGAACTACTTGGCTTTTCCATATGAAATATAAATCAGACACCATATTACTTTTACAGTAGTTTGTCACCTATTTTCACACACCATTTCATCTCAAATTAAGGTCATTATAACTAATAATGGAAAAGAATTTAACACGCCTGATTTTTATGTTTCTTTGGTTATTATCCATCAAACTTCATGTGTCTAAACTCCTCAACAAAATAGTATTGTGAAAGAAAGCACCAGCATATACTAAATATTGCTAGGGCACTCAAGCTCTAAGCAAATTTAACTCTTAATTTATGGCACTTTTGTGATGGCCATGTTGTTTACTTGATCAATAGATTGCCTTCACCAATATTTCAAAACAAAACACCATTTGAACTCTTATACAAACAACCTCCTATCTTTGACAATCTTGAAATCCTTGGTTATTTATGTTCTGTATCTACCTTATGTCATAACAGACTTAAATTTGCCCAAAGAGTTGCTGAGTGTGTGTTCATTAGTTTTCCACAAGGTATCAAAGGATATAGAGTTTATGACAGAATAAAAAAGATATCAATTTCTAGATATATATATATATATATATATATATATATATATATATATATATATATATATATATATATATTACTTATTAATATATATAGTGTATATACTAATAAGTTTTAATTTAAATATATTGGAATCAGCTTAAGCATAATTAAAATATAAATTTTAAATTTCTAGACATTATATTCCTCTATCTAAAAGTATATAAAATTAAAAGGAGATAAAATAGAATAAAATTTTCAAGTGGGGAACGGGGATCCCCGTGGAGATGGAGATCCCCACAAGGATAGGGACGGGGACTAAATAGTCCCCGAATGTGAGACGGGAACGGGGATGAGAATTCCCCACTGAGATGGGATGGGATGGGGGATAGTACCCACTCCCGCCCCGCCCCGCCCCATTGCCATCCCTATAGGCCACAATCCCCACCACTTTCACTTTTAATTCCATTTTCTCTTCTTGCAACTCTATCTCCATCACACCTTTCTAACTCTTTGACCCTAACTCATCTAGTGTCCAACCCTATACCTACCGACTAACTCAACCAACTCAGTACCTACCACATCCAATATGTTAAAAAACAATAATTAGTATTAGAGCATAATTCTTGAGGAACCTGTGAGTTTAAGAGTTGTATACATAAAGATGAATTCAGAAAACTCTTTTCCCACAATTACACCTCCCATATTTGATGGAACAAATTATCAAATGTGGGCTATCAAAATGGAAGCCTATCTAGATGCTTATGATTTATAGGAAGTAATTGAAGAAGAATATGAGGTTCACCCATTACCAAACAATCCAACAGTTGCACAAATGAAAACTCATAAGGAAAGGAAGTAAACAAAATCAAAAGCAAAATCAAGCTTATTCATGGCTGTCTCATCCACTATTTTCAATAAAATTATGATACTAAAATCAGCAAATGAAATTTTAGAGTTTTTGAAGCAAGAATATGAAGGAAGTGATAGAATGAAAGGAATGCAAGTATTGAATGAAAATTTGAGATGCAAAGGATGAAAGAATTAGAAACAATATAAGATTATACAGAAAAACTTCTTAACATTGCCAATAAAATAAGAATTCTAGGTATTGAATTTCTAATTCTAGAATTATTCAAAAAAATTTTATTACAATTCTAGAAAAATTTGAGGCTACAATTTTATCTTTAAAAAATTCAAAAGATTTGTTAAACATTAGTTTTGCAAAAGTACTAAATGCACTGCAGGCTCAAGAACAAAAAATGCTCATAAAGCAAGAAGGTTCTGTAGAAAGTACTTTATTGGCCAAAACTAAGAATTATTAAGGTGACAAGTGCAAGAACAAACCTTGCCTATGTTATAAAAAAACTAATCACCCCATAATAGATGTTGGTGGAAGCCAGATGCAAATTGCAACAAATGTGGTCAAATTGGTCATATAGAGAAGGCATGCAAAAATTAACAATAAGAAGCCAAAGCAGCAATGAATATCAAACAAGAGAGGAAGAGTTATTCTAACTCTACTCAAATCTATGCCCATAAAATGATAAAAATGCTCATATCCATGCCTATGCCTATAACAACAAAATATGCCTCATAACAATGCCTATGCCTATGACAACAAAATATGCCTATAACCATACCTATGCCTCATAACCGTAAACTATAAATGCCCACACACATATATCCAAGACATGCAAAAATTAAAAAATTACATATGCAGCCTCAAAAGTCAAGGAGGAGTGTTGAAAGATACGACTTTAGAAGTTGCTGTTAGAGTTTAAAAATAATCATATTTAAAGTTTAAAATAAAATCAATTAAAATCTTCTTGTTTTATGTTGTTTTGATATGATTATATAGCAGATTTTTCTACATATTTTAGTTTTTTTTTTTGCCATATAAATATTGAAATGCTAAATAAAATTATATCTCAAATTCATATGCCAAATACTCTTTATATCTCTTGTTTCTTTATTGTTAAAAGCCAATACAATAGGACCACTCAAATACTTGTCACCACTGACTTAATTAACCTAAGACCTAGGAGATCAACTAGAACCACTCACATACCTGCTTCTTTACAAGATTTTCATATTCAATTACCCAAACTCAAATCTCAAACTAAACATCACACCTTAGCTTTTGTTCTTTCTTATGAAAATCTTTCTCCACTTTACCAAACCTTTGCCCTTAATATTACCAAGATCTCAGAACCCAAAACATACTTAGAAGCTATAAAGCACAATTATTGGGAAGAAGCTATAGATAAAGAACTTACTACTCTACAACAGAATCATACTTGGCAAGTAGTACTACTACCTATTCATAAGGAACCCATAAGCTGCAAATGGGTATTCAAAGCCAAATATAAGCAAGATGGATCTCTTGAAAAATGTGCAAGGTAAGGTTGGTTGGTTCACTCAATAGGCTGAGATAGATTATTTGGACACTTTCACACTTGTAGCTACGGTAACCACCATAAGAACCCTTTTTGTTGTAGCTTTAATTTAGCAATGGCATTTGCATCAGCCTGATGTAAACAATGCCTTCCTTCATGGTGATATCCATGAGAAAGTCTATATGGAAGCTTAAAAAGTTTGTAAGTTCCTCTCCAGCTTGTATATAAACTCATAAAGTCCTTATATGGACTTAAGTAGGCCAAAAGACAGTGGCATGCCAAATTAATTGCTAGTTTGCTCACTATTAGTTTTAAACCTACAAATTATAATTCCTTTTTACACATCAAAGCCACAAATTTAGAATTCATTGTGTTTCTTATATATGTTGATGATGTTATCCTTGCTGGACCTTATCTTAAACCTATCACAGTTGTCAAAGGTTTCCTTCATAAAAAATTTCAGATCAAGAATTTAGGCACTTTGAAAATTTTCCTTGGGTTAGAAATTGCAAGGAACACTTAGGGTATCAACTTAAGTCAAAGAAAATATGCTCTTGAACTCTTATAAGAGATTGGTTTTCTAGGTTCCAAACCTGCAAGCACACTAATGGCTTAGTCTATCAAGTTTACTACTCATGACTCTTTCTTTCTGTTGATGCTACTCAATATAGAAAACTTGTTGGCAAGCTATTATATCTCACTACAACAAGACCAAATCTCTCATATGCTATCCAACAAGTTTCTCAGTTTCTTGTTAAACCCAAAACGGTTCACCTATAAGCAGTGCATAGAATTCTTAAGTATATGAAGAAAGCACCACACCAAGGGCTATTTTTTATAAGTTCTTCTTCCTTACAATTGCAAGGGTTCTTAAATTCTGATTGGACCTCTTGTATTGATACAAGGAGGTCTATCATTGGCTTTTATGTCTTTCTTAGCAGCTCATTAGTTTTTTGGAAATCCAAAAAACAACAAACAATCTCCATGTCTTCCTCAAAAACTAAACCAGAGCTCTAGCCTCTGTTACTTGTGAACTTTAGTGGTTGTTATACTAGCTTCAAGACCATCAAATTCCTCATTCCAAACTTGCTTTCATTTTCTGTAACAATCAATCAACAATTCATATTGCTAAGAATCCTATTTTCCATGAGAGAATCAAGCACATTGAAATTGATTGCCACTTGGATAAACATAAATTGTAGCAACATATTATTCTCTTTCTTCCTATTTCTTCATCCAATAAACTTACAAATTGCTTTACCAAGCCCCTCGCTCCTCTTCCTTTCTAGGCTACAATGTCCAAATAGGGCATACACAATGTGTATGAACCAATTTGAGAGGGACTATTATAGTATAATATAGAAGCTTCATTAACTGCAACAACTTACTTCTAGTATTATCTAATTAGTTCGTCAATTAACTGTATTACTTAGAAGGTCAAGTTGGTTGTTAGTTTGTTACTCTGTTAGCTTTTATGTCTTCTCCTCTCATTAGTTGAAATATTGGTTTCTTAGTCCAACTCATCACATGTGAGCTGTTTATATACTTCCTATATCTGGAAATTGGGTAATGAGCTAATTTATTTTCATATTCTATCAATTCATTTCCTAATAAGAGACAATGCCCCTCTTGATCCTCTTCCTCATCATTGATAATTGGTCTTTATAATGAGTCCATTGAAAGTCAAATCTAGGGGATTAAAAATTATTGAATAAATATTTGCAAGTGTAATGAATGTGAAAAATTTTATTTTTGGATAATCCTAAATAGCACAACTGTGTTTACAAAATAAAAGCAATTATGTAATAATTTGACATAGTTTTTGATGTAAAATAAGGGCAATTACTATTTATTTATTTCTCATTGTATGATGTGTTCAAATTGCATTAGCTTGTTGTCAAATTTTTTTACACAACTTGCCATCTAGACTTTTATTTTAGGGCAAAAGGTTGAAATAGCCCTCTATTATTACCAAATTTCTGCATAAGCCCTCGTTTAGTTTAGTCTCTTGTCTCTAGTGCCACCTACCATGGAGACCACCGTCATCGTCGCTTTGTAATGGCCAAACTTCTGGCGATACTAGAATCCTAGGTTTGAGAGTCTTTTTCACTGATCAGAATTCATAGATGCAACCGGAGCTCCTCACGGCATTCATCCAGATCGAAGCTCCATTTCTTAATGCCAATCTCCACGAGAGCCAGGCCACTTTTAGGCCTCCATGCACCTGTCATTTTCTATGGTGAACCCTAATTTTATTATGGGTTTTAAAATCCTAATTTTATTATGCTCTTCTTTCTGCAAAAATCCTTTTCCTTTTAGCTAATGGATAAAAAGAGAAATAAAAAGAAATGGATTTTATATACACAATAAAAGGCTTGCATTGGAGAAGAATATGAGTCCAATGGTTTCATCTTCAAAATGCTACGGTTTTATACAACTATAAATGCCAGGAGTTAATTAATGGTAAACAATTCAAAAATGATATTAACAAGTAAACCTGAACTTTAGCTTGTATGGTAAATACTTTTACTGTGAATTGTGATTATGCGAATCTCTTAAAACTAATATATGGTTTTGAAACTTCCTCTGTTATTCAGGCTTTGGTTCGCTTTCCAACTGGATAATGCGAAGAAAGAAGGTTCTATAGTACCACTACTATTTAGTCTCTTTATGATATTTTGCTTTTAATTTTATTTTTTAGTTTTAATGGATTTTTTTTTAGCATTTTTTTTTAATTTCCTTGTATATATAATATTTTATTGATGGAGCCTACTAAACTAACAGAAAACATGACAGAAGGGCCTATTTGATCCATTTTGAATAGTTTTTGGATTTAATTGCAAAACAAAAGGTGAAAGGGTTCATGCGAAAATTTGGTAACAGTAGAAGGGCTTTTTTTTTTTTTTTCTTTTTTTACCCTTTGCACTTTATTTTATTTTTAGTTTGGTGAAAATTTTTTATACAAGTAATTCAGTATTATCTAGAAGTCAGGAATTTCCATTATATATAGACGTTGATCAGATCCAAATCTCATCACAAGTCTGAATACAAATTCAAGCAGAGAGAAAAAAAAATTCTGAAAATGAAATTAGAGGTTAAACTAATCTCAAATGAGTGCATTAAGCCCTCTTCACCAACCCCCCCTCACCTCAAAACCTACAAAATTTCTCTTTTAGATCAGTTTATGCCATCCAATCAACACGTTCCCTTCGTCATTTTCTTTTCCAGCCAAGATACAGATCATGCTAACAATGAAGATATCATCAACAAAAGGTCTCAATTGCTGAAACAGTCCTTGTCTGAAACCTTAACCCATTTTTACCCACTTGCCGGAAAGATTAAAGATAATCTTTCCGTCGACTGTAATGATGAAGGAGCCTACTATGTAGAGGCCAGAGCTAATATTCATTTGTCTGAGTATCTTACCCAGCCTGAATTCACATCTATGAATCACTTTTTGCCAAGACTGGCCACTGAGGGCTGTGGTGATTTTCTTACAAAGATACAAGAAACCACATTTGAATGTGGTAGTGTTGCCCTCACTGTGATGTTTTCACACATGATCGTGGATGGACCTGTTTTCATAGCATTTATAAAAGCTTGGGCTATCATATCAACCAAGTCTAGTCGTAAAGAAACGATAATATCTCTTAATTTGGATGCTCCATCTATCTTTCCACAATATGCTCCATATCCGATAGATGCATCTATGAAGGCTCTTATGGCAACTATTCCTAGAATAAGAAAGCATGCAACAGGAAGGTTTGTATTTGATGCATCAGCTATTGCTAGTCTCAAGGCCCGAGCTATGAGTTCAAGTGTGGAAAATCCAACCCGTGCTGAGGTAGTGTCTGCGTTTCTTGGCGAACGCATCATCGCTGTCCTTAAGGAAAGATCAATTATCAAAAGGAAAACCATAATGACTCATT
Organism: Reutealis trisperma; assembly: GCA_947687605.1. Taxonomy (NCBI): domain Eukaryota; kingdom Viridiplantae; phylum Streptophyta; class Magnoliopsida; order Malpighiales; family Euphorbiaceae; genus Reutealis; species Reutealis trisperma. Next base: position 113,489 of record CANTUT010000694.1, read on the forward strand.
CTGTCAATTTACGGAGAAAAACTCTGCCGCCATTCCCAGATAGCTCACTCGGGAATTTTACTTGGTTGGCACCTGCAGTGATCAGCTCACCTATGGAAGCAGAACTACCTAGCATAGTTTGCAAAATGAGGGAAGCAATAACGAAAGTCGACAGCAACTTTGTGAGGAGCATACAAGGTGAAGGAGGATTCTTTAAGTTTTATGAGAATATTAAAAAAATGAGAAGAGAATTTTCCAGTGAAGCAGACCATTTGCAGTTTACAAGTTGTTGTAACTTTGATGTATATGATATTGATTTTGGATGGGGAAGGCCCATGTTGATGTGTTTTGTTTTCCCGTCAGTTGATTTTCCCATTGTTATGCTTATGGATGCCAGAATTGATAAAGGAGTAGAAGCTTTGGTGTTTTTGGAGGAAGAAGACATTGCTGTGTTGGAGAAAGATAAGGAGCTACTTGCTTATGCTTCCTTGAATCCATGTCCTTTTAATCTCGGTTGCACAAAAACGAAAATGGGACACGTGAAGAGATATGCTAATCTCTAATTTGGCAAAAAAGATATGGTAATCAGAGGGAAGCAAATTTTGCTGCGGACTGGCTCGCTTCCTTTGCTGCGGACTGGCTCGCTTCCTTTGCTGCGTCCTTTTCTTTGGGTTATCACAGGGGCCTTTTACATAATTATGTAAAAAAAATATATATTTTCCAATATAAGTTAGGTGGGAAAATACTTTCCCATATTTTTATGTCATATAAAATAAAAAATAGTCAAAATCACCAGTTATATTGGCTATTTTGTTAATATAAAATTTATTTGGACATCGCCACTGTTTATTTGGACATCGCCACTTACCCTCTTCTTCTTTTTTTTTTTTTTTCTTTGCATGGTTGCCACTTGGCAACTATGTTTTTTTAATTTTTAATTTTATAATTTATATTTATTTTATAAAAATTTTAACTAAATAAAATTATAAATTTTTATATATTATATAAATTTAATATTTTTAATTATTAAAAATTAGAAAAAATATTTTTTAATTTTCACAATTATAAAAATAATTTTTGAATTTTATAGTAAAAATAAATTTGATATACTAAAAGAAATATAAATTAAATAAATTTTTTTATGAAATATTAAAAAGTGAATAATATTGAAAAATTAAATAAGAAATTGTTAAAAATAATTTTCATATATGATCAGCAAGTATTTTTCATGTATGAAAATTTTATATATAAAAATTATTTTTTTAATTATTTTTATGTACAAAAATTAATAAAAAAATTTTAATAATAATATTTATGTAAAAATTTTTATAATTGTGAAAATTAAAAAATATTTTTTCTAATTTTTAATAATTAAAAATATTAAATTTATATAATATATAAAAATTTATAATTTTATTTAGTTAAAATTTTTATAAAATAAATATAAATTATAAAATTAAAAATTAAAAAAACATGGTTGCCAAGTGGCAACCATGCAAAAAAAAAAAAGAGGGACATCGCCGCTGTAAGTGGCGATGTCCAAATAAACTTTATTTTACCAAAATCGCCAGTTATATTGGTGATTTTGACTCTTTTTTATGCCACCTGATATAAAAGAGTATAGATAGGAAAATATTTTTTCACCTAACTCATATTGGGAAATTTTTTTTTTTTTTTTACATAATTATGTAAAAGCCCCTATCATAGGTTGTCACAGCCTTCTCCTCGTCTTTCGTCATGGTTGTCTCCTGATTTGCAAGCTGTCTCCTACTCTCGTAATGTAAGGATGTTGTTTGGGCTTTGGCCCTCTTCATGAGCGAAAAAAAAAAAAAAAAGATATGGTAATCTCTAAATTATAGGCTTTTGCTTGGCTATATATGTATACATGCAAATAAGTAGTCACTAGTGCTGAATAAAATTAAGTGATGTTTTTTGCTTTATGATACTTGTAGATATTGAGTGATTTCTTAATAAGGTTTGTGACATTTATCTTTAGTTGAAGCTAGGATTAAAAATTAAAAAAAAAAAAACAATCACTATATATAAAATCCTACTTCTCCCTGTAGAAGATGGAGTGTTCCTTGATTTGTTATCTTATTCAAATAATATAAATGTTCACGTTTACTTCTTAAAAAATTAAAAAAAAATTAAAAAAAAAAAAACAGTACTACGTAGCTAGCATTGTGCGCAAAAAGAGAAAAGCGATAAGGAAAATTGATAGCAACTTTGCGAAGAACATAGGTGACGGAGGATTCTTCAAGTTTCATGAGAATATTAAAGAAATGGGCGGAGAACTTACCAGCAAAGTGGACACTGTCAAAAACAGTTAGTATAACTTTGGCTTATATGATGTTGATTTTGGTTGGGGAAGGCCCATGTGGATGTTTTATCGGTGTCTCATCTGGTGATTCTAGATGCAGTTCTTAATGTTGTAGTTCTTATAGATACAAAAGTAGAGAAAGGAATAGAAGCATCCGGTGTTTTTGGAAGAAGATATTTCTATATTAGAGAAAGATAAGGAGCTTCTTGCTTATTCTTCCATCAATCCAAATCCTTTTAAACCGTAGGCAAATGATGGACTATCCTGTTTTTAATCATATATATTTACGAAAAGATTCAAATATATTGTTAATGTCAAAAGAAGAACACCAAAGTCAACAATGAAGCTTCAAATTCAACTTCTCCCATGTGCAGGTCCAGCAAGCTTCCACTCTCCCCATGTGCAGCTCCATCAAGCTTCTACCAATCACACCTTAATCTGTACATAATAAATCTATATATATGTACTCCTCTCTGTATATTAAACAGATAATAGTTATTAATTCATTCTGTATTTTTGTCTCTCTGTCATATCTCTGAATCATTTTGATATTTAATATGGTATCAGAGCCTAGTTATTTCTCAGTATCTTCTTTCAGAAACAAAAGTTATTGTTCATTCAATTACATGCAATATGTCTATAATTCACAAAAATATAACCATTAGAAAGCTCTCATCATAAGCTTCAAAACAAGACCAACCGTAGCTCTATACGAAGCCGCACTCGCTCACATGCGCCACCCAAAGATTCTGCACTGTAACCCATGTGCCACACGCACCTCATGCGCCACCTAAGGTTGAAGACAACCACGTCATCGCCACGTTAGTGCCACATCAGACACACATCAACATCTATCAGTCCACGTGTCAAGCCATGCCATCGCCACATCAACAGCTGTCAGTCCACTGTATGCCATGTGTCAGGCTACGTCAGCTCTTGATCCACGCTCTGTTTGACCTGATTCGGGCTCTGCCCAGCCCGATCTGTGCTCTACCCAACCTGTTGATTGAACCAGACCAGGAAACTTTGACCAATCAGTTCAATCATTTTCAAACTGGTTCTAGATAAAATTAGACCCGTTCCTAAAGTTTTTAGGCCTTCTAAATTCAATTTTGGCCTCTGTTTTGTCAAATTCCAACTCTATCATCATTTTTTTGGCACCTTATTCCTTAAAATGGATAAATCAGACATTGTCAGACCAATTGCAACAGTTTTAGACGAATCCAACCACAATCTTTGGTCTCAAGGAATGAAAAGTTTCTTAATTGGGTGTAAACTCTGGCGTGTAGTCACCAGAGATATCAAGCAACCAACTCAAGAGGCAAGTGAAACTGATGCAAAATTCATCGATCAACTCGAAGATTGGGATAGCAAAAATCGTTAAATCATCACTTGGTTTAGAAATACATCTGATCCATCCATTAATATTTAGTTTGCTTAGTTTGAAATAGCAAAAGCAATCTGGGATTTTCTTGCAAACTATTTTCGAAATACCGATCTTGCACACTATTTCCAACTGTGGACAACATTACACAGTCTCAAACAGGAATTAGGTCAAACTGTAAATGATTTTCTAACTCAAGTGCAACCAATCTGGAATCATTTATCCCAATCAAAAATCAATGAAGACCATCTCCACCTCATCCAAGTTTTAATGGCTCTACGACTGAATATGAGGTAGCTCGTGCTGCTCTACTATACTGACAACCTCTCCCAACATTAGATGCAGTAATTAAGGAACTTATCTTTGAGGAGACTAGAATAGGAATGAGAAAGCAACCAAGCTCAGAACTTGCTCTAGCAACTACTAGATCTTCAAATCAGAAATTCAACAGTCAAACTTGTAAGAATTGTAATCAATCTAGCAATAACTTTGCTAATTGTCCAACTATAGAATGCAAATATTATCATGGCCAAGGTCATATACTTGACAATTGTCCAACTCGGCCACCTAGACTAAGAGCAGGATCTTCGAGATCCAAGAATTGGTCTAAAGTTAGATCTACCTCGGTCAATGTTGCTACCACAGAAATATCTTCTAACATCTCTATGAGTGATCTTGAGGCATTACTCAAATAAGTTATCACTTCCAATTCCTCTACCACAATGTTAGTTACTCCAAGTAATTTCACATGGCTGTTTGACTCTGCTTGCTATAATAATATGACAATTGATATTGATCTCTTATCTTCTGCCACACCTACATCCTCCTTACCCCCAATCCAAACAAATGGAACTACAATGAAGATCACTCATATTGGTCACACTTCTACCCCCGATCTTAATCTCTCTGACACTTATTATATTCCAAACATATCACTGAATCTTATCTCAGTTGGTCAGTTGTGTGAACAAGGACTAAATGTAAATTTTTTGCCTTTTGGCTGTCAAGTACAAGATCCACAAACGGAGTAGATTCTTTGGACGGGTCGCCTGGTGGGGAGATTATTTGAACTTGTGTCACTTCATCTTTCTTAGTGATATATTTCTGCCGCGACTACTATTACCTCTCCTAGTCTTTAATGGCATCTGTCTTGGTCATGCCTCATCCAATAAACTTCAGCCTTTAATCTCTCGTGGATTGTTAAGATCCATCAAGTTTGCACCATTTCATTGTGTTGAATGTCAGCTTGCTAAACAACCTGCATTGTCTTTTAATAATAATAATTCTATTTCTGCCAATCCTTTTGACTTAATTCATTCTGACATTTAAGGACCTTCTCTCATTTCTTCCATAAATGGCTATTGTTATTTTATATTATTTATTGATGATTATTCTCATTTTACCTAGATATATTTTTTAAAAAGTCGCTTAGAGTTACCACAAATTTATATAACATTTGCCAATATGATTAAAACTCAATTTTCCTCCACAGTTGAAATTCTTTGAACAGATAATGCCATGGAATATCGAGAATCCTCCTTGCTCCCCTTTTTTCAACAACAAGACACAGTTGTTCAACGTTCATGCCTATGCACTTCCCAACAAAATAGCCGAGCTGAATGAAAACATTATTATATTCTTGTTTCTATTCGTGCTCTTCTCCTCTCAGCTTCCTATCCAGAAAAATTTTGGGAAGAAGCAGCACTCACTTCTGTATACACCATTAATCAGGCACCAACCTTAGTTCTCCAAAATTTATTCCCATTTGAAAAATTGTATGGCAACGCTCCATACTATACAACTCTTAAAACTTTTGGTTGTGCGTGTTTTGTTCTGTTGCAACCTCATGAACATACAAAATTAAAACCTCGTGCTTGTCTCTGTTGTTTTCTCGGTTATAGGATTGAACATAAAGGTTACCATTGTTGGGATCCTATTTTTAATAAACTTCGCATTTCTTGTCATGTCACCTTTTGGGAAACCATCAAATTCTCCACTGTCTCTAAATTTCATAAATCTATTACTACTAACTCTTTCTTTTTTACAGATCCCTCTATCAAGTTATTTTTTAGTTTTAATGCATGTGATTTTGATAAAATTGAGATTGGTCCCTCCCTACCTGCTCCTCCTGAACATGCTTTGATTGTTGATCATGCATCTGCCCCTATACCTGAACATACACCTGCTCCTGACACTAATCCTCGTCGTTTAACCCAGGTAAGAGAAACCCCTAGTTACCTTCAAGATTTTCACTTTTACTTTGTCATTGCAACTCTTCATAAGCCTCACTCTTATCATAAGGCTAGTATTAACCCTCTTTGATAGCAAGCTATGACTGAGGAAATTCAAGCATTGGAGAAAACTCACACTTGGGATCTAGTTGACCTTCCTCCAAACAAAATTCCAATTAGCTGTAAACGGATCTACAAAATCAAAACTCGCTCTAATGGGTATGTAGAATGTTACAAGGCTCATTTACTAGCCAAAGGATATACTCAAGAATATGGGATCGACTATGAAGAAACCTTTACTCCAGTTGCCCAGTTGACATCTATTCGCAGCCTAATATCCATTATTGTAGTCTGTAAATGGAAACTTTTTTAGATGGATGTTAAAAATGCTTTCCTAAATGGTGACTTATCTAAAGAAGTTTACATGAAACCTCCTCCTAGATATCACTCTTCTTATAAAGTCTGTAAGCTTTGAAAGGCTCTGTATGGACTTAAACAAGCTCTTCGAGCATGGTTTGCCAAATTTAGTTTAACTCTTACTCAATTTGGTTTTGTTTCCAGTAATTATGACTCTGCGTTATTTGTTCACCACACTGATCATGGAATTATACTATTGTTACTTTATGTTATGATATGATCATTACAGGTAGTGACAAATCTGGTATTTTTAAAGTCCAAACTTATCTCAGCCAGCATTTTGAAATTAAGGATCTTGGCACTCTCAGCTATTTTTTAGGTCTTGAGTTTTCACATAATTCTCATGGCTATTATTTGTCTTAAGCAAAATATGTCTCTGATCTACTTTCCAAAGCAAGTCTTACTGATAGCAAAATTGTTTCAACTCCTTAACTATAAACTTACTCCTCTATATGGTACTCCTCTTAATGATCCTACTTTGTATCGTCAGCTGGTTGGAAGTCTTGTTTGTTTTCCTGTTACTCGACCAGATATATCCTATGTTGTTTATCTGATTAGCCAATTCATGTCTGCTTCTCAATCTTCTCATTATGCTACCGTTATTCGGATCTTTTGTTATATCAAGGGAACTATTTTTCATAGTCTACATTTTTCTGTCAACACTCCCTTAGTATTATCTGGCTATCTGGATGCTGACTGGGCTAGTAATCCAACTGATCGTCATTCAACAACTGGATATTGTTTCTTTTTGGGTGATTCTCTTATTTCTTGGCGTAGTAAGAAACAAACTGTCATTGCTCACTCCAGCACTAAATCTGAATATTGTGCTCTTGCTAAAGATATATCAGAATTACTTTGGTTGAGGAGGTTACTGTCTGATATGAGTATCACTTATAACTCTGCCACTAGACTTCATTGTGACAATCGAAGTGCAATCCAAATTTCTCATAATGATGTGTTTCATGAACGGATAAAGCACATTGAGATTGATTGTCATTTTATTTGCCATCATATTCTTTAAAACACTATTATCTTATAATCCGTCCCATCAGCTTATCGAACAGCAGATATCTTCACCAAAACACATCTTCCAACATGGTTTCAAGATCTTCTGAGCAAAATCAAATTGGCTTCTACTATACCACCTTGAGTTTAAGGAGGGGGTGTTAATGTCAAAAGAAGAACACCAAAGTCAACAATGAAGCTCCATATTCAACCTCTTCCATGTGCAGCTCCAGCAAGCTTCCACTTTCCCCATATGCAGTTTCATCAAGCTTCCACCAATCACGTCTTAATCTGTATAAATAAGTCTATATATATGTACTCCTCTCTATATATTAAATAGATAATAGATATCAATTCATTGGTATTTCTGTCTCTCTGTCATATCTCTGAATTATTTTGATATCTGACATATACCTCTCATGTATACCTTGTGGACCATATTAAAACCTTTTATTTTCAAAGATGCAAATATACTTCTGATATTTTAAAATTTTTAAATTGTCATACAATTTTTAACGTCCCTCTTTGTCTACTTTTAGTCCCACATAAACTGACTCTATAAAGTCAGCTGGTGAGGTCACAAACAACAGAAAGAGAGGGACTTTAAAAATTGTAAATTTTTTTCTCCTCTTTCCTTCAAAATTGACTCTGGTGCAAAGTTTAATGGAGAAATTATTAGATAAACAGAGTCTAAAATATCATTTTAGACCAAACTAATAAAAACATGACACATAAATTAATAATATCAAATCAACCATAAATTAATATAATAGAAATAAATCATTTCAATTAATAATATTATAATTTATGAGTGATTTAATATTATTAGTTGACATATTATATTTCTATTAATTTAGCCTAAAAATGATGTGATAGATTCAGTTATCTAAATGTTTCTCAATTTGTATATGATGTTGCATTTATTGGCTACTCAAATTTTGATTGCCAATTTTCGATTTGGCCCGCGCACTTAAAAATAATAATAATAGAAAAAGAAAACAGTCAATGAATTATTTGTATATAAACTAATCCTGAACTCAAAACCCAATGCAGTGCTAACATGTATAATTGTGCTATCAATTTCCTCTGTTTTGGGAGAATCCGATACTTTTATTCATATTTTTAAATAACAGTTTTACATACTATATTGTTATTGAAATTTATAATACCCTAAATTTTTATTAATTCTACAAATTCTATTTTTGTGAAGAAATATATTATTTTAGTATTTTTCTTATTAAAGTAAGAATTGAAATTATATTTTATTAAATTATATATATATTCATGCTATTTGAATATGTATTATTATGGTAATTTTATTTAAATATTATATATGTATATATAATTGGAAGAAGGAATATGTATATTTATTATGAAAATATTATAGTGGGTATTTGGAGAAATTATATTTTGATATTTGAATTTTAATATGTAAATTATTATTTATTATTATTATTATTATTATTATTATTATTATTATTATTATTATTATTATTTATTATTATTATTATTATATATGCACACACACTTATGTTAAAAGTGAAGAAATGAAGTAAGAAGAAAGGAGGGCACATCTGATTGGCTAGTAACAACGAATCAGATGGCTGTGATGAGGATGGAAGAAGCGTAAACGGAAAAGAAGAAGAAGAGATAGGGAAAGGGGCAGCCGGTGGTTT
>CANTUT010000695.1:5000-187500 GCA_947687605.1 Reutealis trisperma
TCAATTCTTCTAGATGATTGTAGATTAAGAATGAACCAATTAAATTACAAGCTTCTTAAAATCAATCAATGACCATACAAAATGAAAAAATGAAAAGAATTAAAAGAAACAAATTGAGAATAATAAATAAAAAGATCTAGCCCCAGCATACATTGAATCATAAAATGATTTAATACATGGTTAATATCATGGACCCCTTAAATTTCATTGCCCTCACATGACATATTATGATTACCTTCAATAATCACAAAGAGATTCACAAAAACTTTTTTCAAATCACGGTGTGTTTGATTTATTCCGAAAGAATTCTTTTTTTTAGGGAACAAAGAGTTTTCATTAGTATAAACCAAAAAAAGAAATAGTCCTCATCAAAATTTGATAAATCAGAAAAATCTAATTTACAAATCAAATTGATATATCATTTTTTTAAAAAATAAAACCAAAACTATTTGAAAAAAGAAAATAAAAAAATATGGTTTTAAAATATTTTGAATGGATAACTAATAATTAAAGAAATAATGAAAGAAAAAAATTAATTAATTTTTATTTAGCAGAACACGGCTTGGAGTTTGTGGTTCGCGTGAGCAAGCAAACAAGTCACGTGCCTTAGAAGCCTAATCCATGCCTGAGGCACGTGAGGCCCCAAATGCCCATGCATGCTTAGCCACATGAGGGGACACACTATGGATAAATTTTTTTGCCCTTTTGAAAACCTTTTATTACATCTTAGTCCAAAACTGCAAAAGCTTTCTAATTAAATCCTTAAAAACTCTCCTGCAATCATGAATCAAATATTTATTATTAAGTTTCTTTCATAATTCTAATCACTTATACTTTCTCATCCATCACAACACTTGGTGTTCATCCAGCTTAAATGCAAAAAATTTATACACAATCTCATAATATGGTACTTAACATACATTACTTATCTATACTCTTTGTGTGCAAGACTGACATGAAGTTGGGGCATTACAAAATTTATCCGAATCTAACTCTCTATTTATTTGAGGATTTGATGATATTTTATTTTTTTTCAATGAAAAATTAGTCACCTTAAGAAACATATCATTGGGTCTGCTTTTAATTGAGTTTTCAAAGCAACTGAGTCACAGAATTTCGTTAACTAAATGTGAGTTAAACAATTGCTCACAGAAAAATTATCATTAATTATGATTCAATTAAACATTTACTCAGTTAATCAATTTAATTAAGTTGTGTTTTAAATCTTGGAGTTTTTTATTTGATGCAGTGATTGTTCAATTAAAAGCAAACTCAATCAAAACAAATTTAAGGCATGTTCTTTAATCAATATTTTGCACTATCTGAATGAATAAAATTTTGGGTGAATTTGTTTCATATTTCTGTACGTTTCTATGTATGTGGGTTAGTAAAATGAGATTAAATTTACATGCCCAATGTAAGTTTTAATCTACATGGCTATAGATTTTGGGAAAGGATCACTATTTGATTAATTGATTCTTATTAGTGTTTTAATATATGTTAATCTAGTACAAACTTCAAATAAAATTTAGAGTAATTGGCATGGAAATTGCCTTGTTTAATTGGGAACCAAGTTAATATTTTCTATTGCTTAAGGACTCTTACTATTACATCTTTTAGAAAAAAAATAAAGATAAATTACTATTTAATTCCTAGATTTTAGGGGTGTACAAATAGTTGATTCAGTTTAAAATTGAATCGAACAGCAAATTAAAAAATCGAACCTATATTTTATATAAACCAAACCAAAACTGAATTTTCAATAAAATAGAATTGAACCAAACCAAAAAAGATCTGTTTGGTTCGGCTATTAGTTATTGGTTTGGACCATTTTTTATTTTACATATATTAATTATATATATATATTAAAATTATTATATATATGCATAATAATATATAATATATTGTTTTATACAATATATAATATAATATATATATTGTGTGTGTGTGTGTGTATATATATATATATTAAAATTTCATTCAATTTGGTTCAAATTAAAATTTTTTGTAAAAATCGAACAGAATCAAAACTAGTTTGGTTTACTAATTTACAAACCAAACCAAACCAAAATCCTCAAAAAATAAAACCAAACCATTCGATTTCGATTTGGTTTTTTAGTTTCAGTTTGCATTTGCTCACCCATACTAGATTTTGGCACAAGTAAAACTAAAGTCCTTGTGTTTTGAGAAACTAATTATTGCATTCATGCATTTTTATTCTTTCAAATCTTTTAGTCCTTAGGTCTATTTTTTTCACTCTTATGTTAAAAAATTAAAAATAAAAAGAATATATTTTACTTCTCAAAATACCCTTCTTTCTCTTTCCCTTCTCTTTCCCTTCTCTTTCTCTCTTTCCTTTGGTTCTCTCTTTCCAATGGCCCATTTTTCGGTTTGCATTTCTGATGAAGGATTGATGACATGATTGGTATAAAAATGAAGCTTAAAGGAAGACCAGTTCAATAACGCCAGAATTGCCATGAACGGAGCTCAAGATTGGCTAGAATCGTGATCAGAAAGTTGCATTGTCGGTGAACTTTAGCCACATGTTCGTAGCCATCCGTTGACCTTTTTTGTCACGGCTACTTCTTCTAAAGTTGTCGAACATTAGGAGACTTGATGGTAGTCGTGGTGTAAGCCACCACCAATCAGAGGTGGAAGCCATTGCTACCTCCCTGATCTATACACACCTCTCTCTCTCCTTTTTCTCTCTCTTCGATTTGCATTTTCCACTTTTTATTTTTTTAATTTTGATTTATTTATTATTTGTTAATTGTGTTTAAGAAATTCATTTTTATTAGGAGTATATATTTAAGAAATTATTATATTATATTGTAAAATATTATATTTAAAAAATTAACTATATTTAAGAAATTAACTTTTGTTAGGAGTATTATAATTAAAAAAATATTATATTTCAGCTTTGTTTAGATATAATGCCCTTTTTAATCATTTCATATGAACTTAACAGAAAACATAAAATTTGATAGAATGACTAAAAAAATTTGATGGAATAAAAATATAAAGTTGTAATCATTAATTTCTCAAATACAAAGACTTTAATGTTGCTTTCGCATAAGTCCAAAAACTAAATAGTAATTTATCCAAAAAAAAAACAATGAAGCATAGTTGGGGTTAGATGTATTGACTAAATGGAGCATAATCAATGAGGAGGGATTTTGAATTGGCAATGATTGGAAGTCTTATTTTTTATGGCTTTTTGCAATTTCACTTCTTATAGACCACATTGCAATATAATGTAACATAATTAAATATATTTTTAATATAATATTTACATTAAAATAAATTTGATTATATTATATTATATTATATTATATTATATTATATTATATTATATTATATTTAAAAATAATTAAATTTATTATATTATATTACATTGTATTAAAATCTACCGTATCTACCAAACATACCCTTTCTTCTACCATGAATCTTATTGCTTATATAATCTTGCAATGAAATTATTAATAAGATTAGAATAAGTTTGATCATCCATAGGGCAACGTGTTTGATGATTAGTAGACAAACAGCATAGTAATACATAATAACTAAGATAATACTTGTGCTTTGCACAAGGCTATTTAAAATTTATATATATATATTATTTTGTTAAATTAATTATAAAATTTAATTTTAAGCATCTCCATTCCATAATTAAAAAATTATAAATATAACTAAAATAATCAATAGTCTCATTTAATAAAGTCAATAAAATAGTATACTTAATAATATTCTAACACCCAAAATAAAGTAATATTCTAATTGAAAGATGAAATAAAAACAAAAAAAAAAGTGAGATGAATGTGTCAATAATATTAGATAATCTATAAAATTTAAAATTTAAAAAATTAATATAATGATATATGTGGTGCTCAATTTCACAATTTATTTGCTTAATCAAACAACAATCAAAATTATTTAAGAACTAAAAAAAATCAATAGGTAATTTTTTTTTAAAAAAAAGGACTTAAAAAGAGAAAAAAAATAAAGAATTAGGAATTGATTTGATAAGCAAATAAATTGATTTTAACATTGGTTTTTAAATATTTTCTATGATGAATACCGATGACAAAGACTATTAAAAAGTTAATAATTAAAATGAACATATATTTCAAAAATACGATAAAAATTATATAAAAAATGATAGTCAATAAAAATGAAATATATACACCAAAATATGATTAGCTAGAAAAAATTGATAGACAAAACTATATTATATGGAAACTTACACATGATCAATGTAAAGGCTTATGAAATTCATATTTATAGATTCTATAACTTTATTAATATGACATTAAAAAATTTATAAAATTAAAAAAAATACAATTCAAAATCGTGTATATGTGCGTATATATATTTTACAAGACTATAAAATCAAAATATAAAAATATAATTAAAAAAGAAAACTCAAAATACATTGATCAAAACTTTTGCCCACAAATGATGCATCATCTTATAAATATAGGTCCTTATAATTCTTGCAAAGAGATGAAAAAATTAAATATGAAATACCATCTATATATCTAGATCAAATGATATAAATATTTAAATTAAAAAATAGCTTTATCAAAAAAAAATATTAAAGAATTAGCAAATGGCATGGGAAGGTAGACTTCTCCATTATACCTATGGATGACTACGATGTTGTCCTAGGTCTAGCCTTCTTCAAGCAGGCTCGAGCATTGCTCGTTCCTTACAAAAACACTATGATGATCCATTATGGCCCCAAGACCCATGTGATCCCCTCAAAAAGCATTGGCAGATCCAAAGCTAAAATGCTTTCTGCAATGCGACTCACAATGGGATCTAGTGGACTTGGCAATGCCAATAGACATGGCAAGGGCTTGGCTAACTAAGAGAAAAGGAAGCAAACATCCTCACAAGCTACTGATAAAAGGTAAGAAAAAGTCCCCCAAGCACAGAGGTTTCCTACCAATACCCCAACTAAGAAGAAGTCACGACGATGATGCCACGAAAACAAGTAGGGGGAGGTGTTACATCTCGCAGATAATACTATACACCAAGCCTGCAACACTTGTGAAAATAGGCCAAGACAGCCTCACTTGGCTAGCAAATAGGCTGATGGGTGAGCAAACAAGCATGATTGGTAAGTAGATGGAGCTAACAAGCCTTACCCAGGCAGAAATAGGCGTAGCCTAATGCCATCTTGAGAGGAAACAAGTGAGGGTGCCATGGTAAGCCAATCAACATGCATGCTCAGTGAGGTAGCGTGCTAATGCACAGTTTGCCTGCATAAGACATCTAGAATAGGTGAGAAACCTCACCAACATTAGGCCAAAGCAAGCGGTAGGTGTGCGCTAATAAGTGCTAGGTGTTGCCAGCACTTTTTAAAGATTTCTAGCGCAATCTAGTTGACCAAGCAAGGCCAACATAAAAGAGAAATGTCCAATAGGCACTAGAACAACACAGCAGGTGCTAGAACCTTTTGGTATCATGCGCCAGCAAGCCTGGTAAGCCAATTGGAGGAAGAATTGGCTAGAGTTCTCCAAAATGCTCTGTAAACTTGTGCCAACAAGCAAAACTGACCTTGAAGCTCCTAGAGACTTTATGAGCTGCATTTCTAGGAAGCTCCATTATATATAATTGCCTAAAAAATGCTAGAGACAAAATAATGGCCATACATTGTAGGCCAATTCTAACAGGTTATATGCTTGAAGCTTACTACTCTAACTTTGTAAAACTCTCTTTATTAATAAAATTAAGCATTCTTTAACCTTCATTGCTCCCTTATCTCTTCATACACATATCTAAAGGCTTACTTAGCATCTTTCAATGAGTAAAGAGCTAAGTGCCGCACAAGTTAGCTGATGCAAAGAGCTAACTCTATGACAGGTGGTATCAAAGCAATAGTTTCAATCCTAGGAGCATGGCAAATGAAGAAGTTGCCGTTGGTGGGGACATGCAAGAACAAGTACGTGGATGAGAGGAAACTCATGCTCCTGCCAAACTTGGCAAGTCTAAAGCTATTACCACTGGCAATTCTCTCGAACCCCGTATTGTTAACTTAGAGGAACATGTCTCTAAAGTCCAAACCCATCTTTTAACATTTAAAGACAGTGTCTTTTTATAAAAAAAAACTTGCCATGTGGCCCTATTACTATCGTACAAGCATACGTTTAGCCATTTCAGAATTTAAAATTATTAACTAGTGTGTGGTTTTAAGGTTTAAGTTCAATTCAAAAACCTATTTATTTCATCTTCTTCTTCTTCTTCTTTCTACCCAAATCTCTGTATCTATTATTTTGCTTAAAAGCTTCCAAAAGATCCTAATCTTCTTTCTTTTTGCATCGATTTTTATTGAAATTTCTTGAAATAGCTCCCAAGAAGGAAAATATCACTTATAATAACATCGAGTTGGATCTGAAGAAGGCTTAGGGTGAGGTAACTTCCACTTTGAAGGTGTCTTGTCTCAGCCCTTTTGCTGAGAACTTAGAGAATTAAGAAAAATTCACCATCGACCTTCCAAAGCCTTACAATAGAATCTTTAAAAGTCCTAAAGCTTCCAATATATGGGAGATGTTGAAAGATAATGACCATATTATCTTTTTCTATCATTAAATTAAAGCCGATTTGAGATTTCCACCATTGCCTTTCCTGGTGGAATGCTTTAATTATTTTTGCATTAACCCCATGATGCTCTTTTCTAACTCAATTCAAAATTTTCATTAGTTTGAAGTTGTCTACAAGGCTCTAGGATTTTGACCCACAGCTCGCATTTTTTAGTGCTTATTTAGATTCACTCGTTCTAGAGATTACTGAGGGTGGTGTACTGGAGCCAAGCTAGGGAGGGTCCTTTTTAATGGAAAACCTAATAAAGTGGCAAATTGGCACAATAATTTTGCCACTTTGGTAATAAAAGAGAAATACCAAGGTGGTGAAGGTTTTGGATTTCATGGTGGTTTTCGAGTTCCTTCCATATATAGACTGCCAGACATTTCAAGTAACTTACTTCCTAAGGAGATTATCGCCACGTTGACTCTTATAAAAGGCAATGATTCCTATGACATGGCAAGCATAGATTTTGCACTCACAAATGAAAGATGCTCGAGGTAATACCATGTGCTTTATTATTAAATAACTATGAGGTATGTCTTTCACCTCTTAATTATTTTTTATTTTGTGATTCTTCATTTTGCTAATCCAACGCTTGTCTGTTTTTTAGTTTAGATCACAAACAAGGAGAAAACATATAAGAGGATTCATGATCTAACGAAGGGCTTGAAGCCACTTCCTTAATATGAGGCTGCTTTCTTGCCTTTGTTATACGAGCGAACTGGACAATTCAAAGTTGCTACTGTAGCATACTGGAGAACAAAGTCTTCAGTTAAGGGAAAGAGAAAAGCATCTCCTCCCAAATAGAAACCAAAAAAGAAGAAGAGAACCCAAAAATCCTTGGCTACAGTTAAGGGTTCAAAATCTAAAGCCAACACTAACACTAAGAATGCTAGAATCAGGCTGGCACCCATTAGTACTTCACCAACTGGTCCTCTCATTAATGTGCTGGAATCTAATGATGATGAGGTGATCTCATGGTTTCTCGACTTGTTCGATGAGTTGTAGGTGACTCTTCCTCTTCTTCTAAATGGACTACTTCTGACTCCTTAAGAAACTTTCTTATTAGCAGTGAGCTTTTTGAAATAATAGTTGAACGAGTTTGTGAAGGGGTGCCTGCTCAAAGATAGCCCACGAGGCTCTTAGATCATTATTGGAGAGGGATCCACCTCAGCCCGCTGAATGTCCTGCTAAGCTTCAAATAGGTAAGATTTCTTACTTTTTAATTGTTACCTAGTTGAATCCTGTTTGTCACTTCACTGTTTTAAGTTTCTTCTCCCTCTTTTTTTTTTTAGAAGCTATAAATATGGCTCCTTTTGCTCCCACAAAGCTACCATTGTACCAAGTATCCATGGCATATTTTATAGAGCAAATGGAGTAGATTGATACCTTCATCTCAATCTATATCATTCCTATCTCTGATCCAAACCTCCTATTGGATCAAAATTTAAATGACGAGTTGTCTTCTCCTAAAAATGCTAAAGTTAGAGTTGAGAAGGTGGTGCTAGAGAAAATAAAGATAACGAAGTTGACTTTTCTACTAAGAATCTTGGCATCATTATCCCTACTAGAAATGTTGAAATGAGAGATCCAACTCACTAAAATGAAATCGCTGGGATCGTAATTCAAGGTGAGGTGGCAGAGCTTAAGGACCTTGCCCATTATGGTGAAGTGGTCACTATCACTCATCAAAATGGGGCTGCACATAACAAACTTCTATCCCCTTCTGTGTTGCCAAGCTCTAAAGTCCCTTTGCTCATTGAACTATTTTTTCATGAGCAATTGCTGTCAAATACAGATGCTACTTTGGATGAGGTAAATCAGTTTTCCACTCTATCTCCTTTTCTTCACTTTCTTTTCCTTTATATTCGATCTTATTCTTCATTTTGTATTCTCATTTCAGTTATCACAAATCAATAAAGCATTGGGGGAGAAATTAAATGAGTTCACTAGGTACCATTCAGTGGTGCATTAAACTATCTCTTCCAATCATGATACAATAATCAAACAATAAGTAACCCTTACAGACCTGCAATTTTCCTCTCAAAAGATCATCAAGGGTCTAAATAAGGAGATCTCCTCTATACAAGCTACCCTAGAGGAGGAGAAGAAATGACATATAGGCATGACTAAGTTGGAGGAGCTACAAGGTAAAGCGAAGAGGCTGGCTATGGAGAGGGACTGCTTGAAAGGCCTCCTTACTAAGAAATCTAAAGAGCTAGAGTGTGTCAATGCTAACTTTAACTCCCAATTTACTGACTTGAAGTATGACGTTAAGACCAAAGATACTAAGCTCCAAGATCATCAGAGGCTAGTGGGAGTGTTATAAGCTGAGGTTGAGAAGACACAAGTGTGAGTCCTCGCCCGAGCACCGGTCCGATATGCTAAGTGGGATCAAAATGCTCATTTGGATTCAAATTCATGATGGAACCCTCTGGTTCAGATTGGTTGATTTTGAAAAGAGTCGCCACCTTAATTTTATTTTATTTGGGAAAAGATTAAGGGAAAAACCCAAATTGACTCCAATTAATATCCCAAAGGAAAGGATCACTAGCCTCGAAACCAAAGAGGATTCGAGGACTAGGTTTTTTATTTGTTTAGAAAAATGATTAGTTTGGCAAATTTAATATAAAATGACTTAAAATAAATTTCATGAATAATTTACATAATGTATGAATAATTATAAGATGCATGAATAAGCAAAAAAAAAAACATTCACTCTAAGCGGAAAAGTAAAGGAATTAACTTACAATTCAAAACCAAAATAGGGGATACTTCCTCTAGCCCTTATGGGCTCTAGGGAAGTTACACATACCCTAAAATAATTTCAAAGCAACAATTAAAGAAAAAGAGAAATAAAACTAACATCATAATAAAGAAAACAAACTAAAAACAAATAGCATAAAGAAAAAGAACTAATTCATAAAAGAATATACAAGAGAAGGATTATTTCTTATTTAAATTGGATTTGATGCTTTAAACAAGTAAGCCTATGTATCCCTTTGAATGGGAATCAAAATCCATATAGTTTGCCTTTCTTGCGAAGGGGTTAGTTTAGCCTAACCATTTTATCATATTTTAGTTCATTAATTGAAAGGTGGGTTGATTAATTAAATCAGATTGATTGATTACCGAGTTGTTAATTAGGTCAAGTTTTAATTAACAAGTCAATGTAACAATTCAAATTGTTTACCTAGTTGACTAGATCATATTCTAATCAACATGCCTCAAAATAATGAAAGAAAATGATAAAACATGCTAAGCAAAGAAATAATAAACGAAGAGAATAAACTAAGCAATCCTAAGAAAAAGAAACAAAATAAAATAAAATAATAAAAAAAGAAAATAAATACCTTAAGAGGATGAGGCTTGGGTATGTAGGGTGGATAAAGCGGACAACCAGATCATAATTCCACCTTCTTAGCTTGGCAAAACAACAACCTTCGAACGGCGACTCGAACGGCGCATTTGCGACCTCCTCAGACTGATTTGAGGAGAGCTACCTCAAAATGATCACCCAAATAAAAAATTACACTAAAAGTTTGTTCCTTTCATACCAAACCTTAAAAAATGTTGATTGCTTTGAAATCAATTAGTTTGATTAAGCAATACTGAGTGTGGAAATGAGGTAGGGAGATGTTACTTTTATAGGGAGAGAGTTAGGAGCAAAAATGGTGAATTTTCAATGTGGGATTCACTTTCCAATGCACAAAACCACATAAGACACTTCAGGAACCGCACATGGAGGCTTTTGGACTGCGTGAAACGCACAGAGCAAAGCATTGTCGCATAGGAGCTGTGCAGTTCTACACAAGACCTTTGCAGTTTTGCAAAGGCCCTGTGTGATTCTGCACAAGGTTTGTATGATCACAAGTGCCCTGTGCGGTCCCTATGAGATTGCCCGCCATTTTTTACTCCATTCTCATCCATTTCAACTCCGATTTAAGCCCAGTTTGATTCTATGAATTGGTAATCAAGTGCTGGTTGTCTAGAGGTACAAATTTAAGGGTTCATAGTAAGCTAAACTAGTTGATCTTAAAAAGCAAGCTTGGGACTATCCCATATTAATAAGGAACTTTCAAATGGTTGAGAAATAAGTGGATGAGCTTCAAACAAGGCTCCAAAGTTCAGAGTGTCTTCGTAATAAGGCAGAAAAGGACAAGGCTAACATCCTAAAGGACTACTTGAGTTTGTCTAAGTATGAATGTCAGCTTACCTTGGATTTTGGAACCTAAGCCATCCATTTTTATAACTTGGTGATCGGTGATTATGCTAAAAAGTTCCCTAAGGTTCTAACTCATATGCCAAAGAGGGTATTTATTCCAAGCTCCACTATCTCCTGCTTCTTTTGGCTCAAGTCACCCAAGTCCAAGCGCTCCTCTAGCTAATCAAACCCCTCTAGCGAATCAAACCCTCCAATTTATAAGTTTTTTTTTAATGTAACTTTCATTTTTTAGAACAATTGTAAATTTTTTCCACAATTGTAATAGAATTTCATTTTTCTTCAATCTTGCCTTGAAAATTTTTAATTAACATTTAGTATCTTGTCTGATTGTAATTGCTTTGACTTCTTTGCAATCAATTTCTTTATCTTTGCATAATGATTTTTCTTGATGCTTTAAGAAGTCTATGAAATTTGTCTAATTCTTCACCTCGCTAACTATGTGACTGTTTAGGATTATTAATCAAGAAACAACTCTGAGAAACCATCTTGATTTTCTTACTTAAGTTTTCCTTTTGAAATCTTTTAATTTTTGTCTTCTGCGTGACTTCTTTTTTTTTTCTTTGCCAAAAATTCCTTCGCAAGAAAAAGACTTGTGCTTTTTGCTTCTTTTCTGGGTTCTTTACTTTCTCAACAAAGAGCGATCTCTCATATTGCTTCTTAGGCACTTTTACCAGAGAGTAATCTCCTACATTGCTTTTTTGGGCACTTTGCTCCCTTAACAAAGAGCGATCTCCCATATTGCTTTTTTGGACACTTTGTTTGCTCAACAGAGAGTAATCTCCTAGATTTTTGTTGGGCTTCTTGCTCTCTCAACAGAGAGCCATCTCCTATATTTTTGTTAGGCACCTTACTCCTTCAATAGAGAGCAATATTCTAGATTTTTGTTAGGCACCTTACTCTCTCATCAGAGTGCGATCTCTTATATTTTTATTGTCTAGAAAGGAACCATTAATGGAATTTTGAATAACAATAAGCCTTTTTATTTCTTTAATGATAATATATCTTTAAGTGTTGGATATTCCAAGTGTGAGAAACTTCTACTCCTTGCATGGTTACAAGTTTGTAAATAGCTGGCCCTATGAATTTATGTATTTTGAATTGTCCTCTCTAGATCGGTGTGAGCTTGCCCATTCTCTCTCTTTTGCCTATAGCTTAATGGTACTTTATGACTAGATCTCCTTCATTGAATACTCAGGCTTTCACTTTTTTATTGAAGTAATAACTCGCTTGATATTTAAAGGTCGCCATTATGATAGCTGTTTTTTCTCAAAGTTCTTTGAGGAGGTCTAGGCCACTTTTCTTGCTTAGTTATTTATGTCATCATTAACAAAATTAACCCTTCTGCTGGGTAGGTCAATGTCAGCTAGGATTACTGCTTTTGTACCATATGTCAAACTAAAGGGAGTTTTCCCAATAGGTTATCTTAGAGTTGTTCGATACGCCCAGAAGACATGATCGAGCTCGTCTACCTAATTTTGGCTATATGAATCTAGTCTTCATTTTAAGCCTTCGAGAATTGTTCAATTTGTGACCTTGGCTTGTCTATTTGTTTGTGGATGAGCTATTGATGAGAAGCATTGTCTGATGTTAAGCTCTTGGGAAATGGTCCTAACTTTAACATTGTCAAACTGCTTCCCATTGTTGCTAACGAGTTAATAGGGTATACAAAACTAGCAAATAATGTTTCTCTATAGAAAATTAATAACTTTGTCTGCAGTTATGCTTGCCACATATTTGGCCTCTTCCTAATTTGTGAAGTACTCCACTATTATAAGTAGAAATTTCCTTTACCCTGAGGCCGTAGGAAAAAGGCCCACTATATTGATTCTCCACTTCACAAATGGCCATAGGCTAGTGATCACTATTTGTTTGCTGCTAGTATATGTTTTCTACTGGCAAATTTTTGGCATGCTAGACATTTTTTTACAAAGGCAATTACATCCTCTTTCAGGTGGGCCAATAGTACCCTTGTCAAATGATCTTGGTAACCAAAATTTTTCCTTTAATATGCATTCCACAGTGTCCTTCATGTATTTCTTAGAGGACATATTTTGCTTACCTTGGTCTAAGACACCTTAACCAAGGAATTGAGAAGGCTCTTTTGTATAATATTCTGTTATAAATGAAGAAGTGGGCACTCTACTGCTTGATTTTCTTTGCTTCTTTGAGGTCAGTGAACAGCTCATTTCTCTCTAGATAGATTTTTGTAAGCTCTAACAACGAAGGTTCTTCATCTATGTCCATTACTTCTTACTCCTCTTGAATGCTAGGATATGCTAAATACCCTATAAAGACCCTTCTAAGCAGCTCGACTACATGAGTGGCAGCCAATTTTGAGAGGCCATCTGCTTGACTATTTTGTTCTCTTGGGATCTTGTGAAATTATAGTTCTATTCCTTTCTTTTTTATCTTTTGAATTATAGCCTTTGTTTTTTATAAGTATCCAATCATCGTAGCCACCTTAGCCTCAAAGTCTCTTAGTATTTGCCCGATGATGAGCTGTGAGTCACTGTAAATGTGAAGTGACTGTAGTTGAATATAATCTACAAACATTAGACCCTAGATTATGGCCTCATATTTTCTTGTGTTGTTAATAGTCTCGAATTCCAATCCATAGGCATATTGTAGTGGGAATTCTTAGCCATTATTCAAAATGATCCCAATTCCACTAGCATCTTTACTACTAGCTCCATCAACAAACAATTCCCATCTTGATTCTTTATTTCTAGCCTACTCTTTTGTCATTACTTTTTATGTTGTCAAGCTTTCCTCATTTTTCTCTTTAGAATCAAACGAGCACTTTGATATGAAATCGTCTAGGGCTTGTGCCTTAATTACTGATCTGGGTTTGTATTGAGGCCATATTGTCCCAGTTCTACCAACCAACACAATATCTAATATGATGTTTCTAGTTTGTGCAATGTTTTTATAGGGGCTAGTCAATTACCACCACACCTTGGTGAGCTTACAAGTAGACTTTGAATTTTCTTGCAGATAGCACTAAGGCATAAGCTATTTTTTCAATGGGAAGTCAGTTCAGCTTAATAACATGTAACACCTTACTAAAGTGGTAGAATGGTCTTTCTGTGTTTCCTTCCTCTCTAATTAAAACTAAGCTCACCACTTGTTGTGATAATGATAGGTAAATGAATACCTTTTCTCTATGCAGTAGGCGACTCAAGACCTGTTTAGAAGTGAGGTATGCTTTTAGTTAGTCAAAAGCTTATTGGCAGTCTTTAGTCCATTCAAAAACAATAGTCTTTCTTAGTTTTTTGAAAAAGGGGAGATATTTTTTGGTAGATCTTGACAAGAACCTGCTTAAGGCAATAACTTTGCCTATGAATTTTTGCACTTCTTTGATGTTGCGAGGTGTAGTCATGTCCAAGATTGCTTTTACTTTATCCGAATTTGGCTCAATCCCCCTTCACTCACCATGCATCCTAAAAACTTACCTTCCTGAATGAATGAAATGCACTTATTAGGATTTATCTTCATTCCATATTCTTTCATTACTCCCACCACTTTGGCTAAATCCTTCAAGTGGTTTTTAAAACTTTTGCCCTTCACAATCATATCATCCATGTACGCTTCCAAGTTTTACTCAGTTGTTCTTTAAACATTTTGTTTACCAATCTTTGGTAAGTTGCTTTAGCATTTTTTAACTTAAAAGGCATGGAGACATAGCAGTAGATTTCTTTCTTAATTTGAATGAGGTCTTATCCTCATTATCAGGGTGAATACGGATTTAGTGGTATCCCTACTTTGCATCCAATAAGGATAGATACTTGTACCTTATAGTCGAATCCACCAGCTTATCAATCATAGGAAAGGAAAAAGAATCTTTCAGCATACTTTGTTCTGATCGATGAAATTCGCATACATCCTGTACAATCCATTGAATTTCTTTACCAATACCATATTGGCAGGCCATTCTAAGTCTTACATCTCTCTTATAAATCCAGCTTCCATTAATTTATCCACCTTATTGTCTATGGCTACTAGCCTTTCTAGCTCAAAGCACCTCTTTTTCTGCTTGATTGATTTGAATGTAAAGTCTACATTAAGCTCATTAGTTAAGATATAAGGGCTAACGCCCTTTATATCAACTGTGGAATATGCAAAACCAGACGAGTTCGCTCTTAGAAATTAGTGCACTTAGGCTTTTTGTTCTTCTTCCAGCAAGGCATTGACCAGTAGATATTTCCTTGGATCTTTTCCTACTATAGATAGCTTCTCCAACTTCTCTACAAGCTAGGGACCTTGATTATTGCATCAACTAATGCTACTTCTTTTGTTTGAGTGGGAGGTATCTTTTTTTGCTTTTTCTTTTTAGGTTCCCTTTACTCCTGTACCCCAAATATAGGGACTTCTCCTCCTTTAAGTTTGGATGCTGACATTTTTAAATGTGTGGTGTTGGTCGTTGCATCCATATTGTAAAGGGGATGTCTCCCAATCAAAATATTGTATGCCAATGGTAGCTTGACCGCCATAAAATTGGCCATGGTAGTAACACTTTCTGGTGGTTATACCCAAGGTAATGCATAATCTAGCTATCCTTGTTTGTGGTACTTCTATCCCATCAAATGTGAGAATTCGTGTTCCCATATCTTATAGCTCACTTTCTCTCAACCCCATTTTGGCATATGCATTAGCAATGAGGAGATTAACTAAACTACCATCATCTAACAAAATCCTCTTTACTAGGGAATTTATGACCATAGACTGTATGACCAAAGGGTCTGAGTGGAAGCATTGTAGGTTGCTTCCATCCTCTATATAAGCTAGTTCTCTACCTCTTTTACAGAAGATAAATTTAGGAACTTCTTTCTTTCTTTAGGAGGCCTTAATTTGATTGCAACTTATTGGCTCCTCAAGCCCCCTAATCAGACAGTTGATTACCCCTGTTGATCCGTCATTTACTACTTGCTTTCCTTTATCCATATTTGTTCTTGCTTGGTTATTATTATTATTCTTCATAAAGTTCCTCAAATACCCCTAGTTGATTAATTGATCTATTTCTTCCATCAGTTGCCAGTAGTCATTGGTGTGAGTGGTGCCATTTTGTAATGCCTCTATTACTCGGGCTTGATCTAGATGGATGATCTTCAAAGCTTCTCGATTGAAGTGAGCTATATAGTCCTTTAGGGATTCCCCTTTTTTTTATGTGACAGCCTCCAAACTTTGGGTTTGTTTTCTATAGGAATGTTGGTTGCAAATCTTTGTATGAAAATGGTAGTAAGCTGGCCAAAATTAGAGATACTTTCTTCCTATATATTATCGAACCACTTAGTTGTCACTCCTTCTAATGAGCCTCAAAAAGGCTCTACACAGCGCCTCATCTCTCCCTGTTTGGATTTTAACTGCATGTTTGCAGTCCATCACATGGACTCTAGGATCTATCTTTCTATTATATTTTTTCAGTGTTAGAGGTTTAAACTTGCTAGGCATCTTATATTCTTATATTGAAATAGTAAAAAGAGATTTCAAGGCTAGCTTGAGGCTTTTATCTATTGACTTCCTTCTTGTATCCCAATGAGATCGTCCAAGAATTTTTTAACTGTTCCTTATATCTTTTGTGTTTCTTTGACTGGCCACTTCTTGTTCATTTTGACTCTTTTTGCAAGACAATGATATAGAAGAACTTTACTCATAGTCCCTACATCTTTTCTTATACCTTCTATTTCTTTGATCATACCTCAATCATCACTCTCCTGAGTTCCTCATTTCTCTAGCTCTGAGCACTTCACTCTTGGCAAGTAAAATGTGTCCTTTTAGGTAAAAGAGTATCTTTCTCAATACGAGATAGTCCTCTGAGCTGGGATTTATTTGCATCAAACCTTCTTCCTTTGCTTTGTTTAGTTTGATGATTCTTTCCTAGATCTTTTCTGGGTGTTTGCTTGAAGTCTAACGTCCAATTCAAGTCTCCTCCTTACACAATTTCTATGCTGGCTTGATTGTTAGACGATGGAGTACTTTGCAGGGTCAATTGCAATGCAGACGCAGCTTCTGGTGTTAGGACCACAAATTAATTACTACTCCTTCTGAGAACGGTAGAGTTAAGTTGTTATAGTACTGCATTGATATCGATAGATCTAGTGTGACTTGTAATAGGAGTGTGGATCTCATCCAGGTTGAAGATCTCAGAATGAGTTCGATTGTTTTTAGGGTCCTTGGGGAGATTTTCCTGGTCGTCATGACTGCTACATGGCATGATAGAGATTTTTGCAAAAAATTGTGAATGGTTTCTTAAGGATACAATTTAATTGTTTCCCACAGACGACGCTAATTTGATTGAGCTGAACTCGACCAAACAAGAGATAATTAAATAAGTGGAATGGAATTGAATTGAAAGATATTGAATGAAATTGGGTTCAATAACTTGAACATTCAGAGAATTTATTGAACTTGGTTTAGCTATAATATCATTGAATCTGCCTTTAGGGGCTTCACAATTGAAGTAATTATAGATTACATGTCCTTATACTATTCAGATAAGGATTATGGTTCTAGTTCGGACTAGATATTATTTTTATATTGATTTTACTAGTTCGTTCTAAATTTATGATATAGATAAGGAATGGAGGCTTTGTGGAACAACTTGGACTTCATTGGGCCTAGCTCTCTTATTAGGCTTGGATCCGATTTGGCATATTTTGTCTCTCATCCATATCAATGATAATTGAGAAAATGGAAAACATATGTATATATGGAAGAAATAAAAAAAATAAAAAAAATAAAAAAATATACCAAAAAAAATAAATTGGATATAATTAATAAGAGCGAAAATAAATTTATATATATATATATAATGGAAAGGGGATAAGCACATTTATATATGAATGATTTACGAAATTCTTTTTAGTTGTACATTCATAATGGGTAATATGGTTATTTATTAATTAAATAATATAATTATCTAATTATATTTAATTTAAATAATGAATGATGAATTCAATTAGAATAACGAAAGAATAAGATAATTATTATTTAATATATAATTAATTATATTTAATATCTAACTATATTTAATTTAAATAAGAAAAAATAAATTTAATTAAAATAAGTAAAGAATAAAATAATTATTATTTAATATATAATTGATTATATTTAATATCTAACTATATTTAATTTAATTAAGGAAATGCTGAGTTCAGTTAAAATAAGGAAAAAATAAAATAATAATTAATTAATTATATTACAAATTTATAATTATATAGTTATTATAATTTAATTATCTAATTTAATTTAATTTAAAGAAAGAAAGAACAAATTCAATTAGAATAAAGAAATAATAAAATAATTATTATTTAATATATAGTTAATTATATTTAATTTAAATAAAAAATAATTCAATTAGAATAATTTAAATTTTTTAATTTTTTTGAATATTAAGAAATTAGAGAAATTCTTTTGACTTTAATTATTCGAATATTAATAAGTTAGAGAAATTCTAATTTGATTTTCATTGTGTAAATTATTATTTAGTTCTATTATAAATTTTAAAATTAGTTGTTTTAACAATTAGTAATAATTTGTATATTCTCAAGAAAATAATAATAGTTTGTATAAATGAATTTGATTAGAATAATTTTTTTTATATTATTTTAAATATTAAGAAGTTAGAAAAATGCCAATTTAGGTTAAAGAAATTTCAATTTAATTTTAATTATTTGAATATTAACAAATTATAAAAATTTTAATTTGACTTTGAGATAATTTTACTATAGATTAGAAACATTACTTTTGGTTCTATAAGAAAATGCAGCAGAAAAAGAATATGCACTAATTGAGAGTTCATTTAACAACAATAAGCAAAATCCTATTATTTTATTATCAAATGTTAAAATTTTTATTTATAATGGTATGTTCTTTTAAAAAAAATTTAATTTGTTTGTGATTTTATAAATATTTAAATTTATATAAAATTTTCATTATGCAAGAGATTTAAGATGTAGCCAAATTTAAAGTCAATTGAAAATAATTTATAATATAATAAATATTTTTAGTTTTAAATTTAGTTAATCATATATATTATGTTTTTGAGCTTTCATTAGAAAGTCATAATTGATTTTGAACAAAGCTAAAAAATCTACTTTAGGCATACAAAAGCTAAAAGATATGTATAATGAATTATAATTATTTTTTTCAATTCAAAATTATTTTTTTATATAAAAATAATGCAAAATTAACCCATATACTTATTGTAAAAAAAGTAAAAATTGAAAGATAATTGTATTGATACCCTGAAAATAAATTAATAAATTATATAATATGATGTCACTTGATAATTCAATTGCATACAATTAGTATTGAAATAACATTGATATTAAATTCATAAACAATGCATTTAATCCTAATGTGAATATATAATAGGTCTTTTATTAAAATAAAGAAAAAACTAATATATTGTATAAATCTTTCTGGTTCGATTACTAGTATGGTTTTTAAAACAATAATACATATAAGCAATAGAAAGATTGTTAATTTTCTGAAAAAAAGAAAATTAAGTTATAATATATCAAAAAAATAAAGTTTAGCAAAACTAATAAAAGCATATAACCTACATTGTAATTATAAGAAAATAATAGACATAGCAAGTATTAATATAGGAAATCAACCTATAATTAATACAACATAACAATAACAAAATAAATTCAAAAAACATAATAAAACATACCTATCAATTTCTTTGTTTTCTTTTCTCCAACATATTCTTAAAAATAAAAATGTCATTTCAAATTGTAAGAAATGATTTATTTAAATATGTTTGACTCATTTTCTTTCAAAATTATGGATGTATTAAAATGTGAATTTATTTAAATTATTTTTTCTTGTGAGGAAGAAGGATAATTATGATATTATTTCCAAAAATGGTTTATGGGATGTGGTGGTTAAAGAGTATAGATTTGGCCTAAATCTTGCATCATCTGTAAAATTGGTCTATATAAACTATTTGGATGGATTAAAGAAATAATTAGAGAGAATTGTTGGTGATAACTGATAAGAATACAAATGCAAAAATAAGTGATAATGGTTTGAATATGTATAGACTTTTGATGGAATTATGGTCTAATTTTATGGGATTGATATCAGAGATATCACAGTGAAAATATGAACTTAATGTGAGTGTCGATATGGATTCAAATAGGGATAACAAGTTTATTATTAATGATATAGAATCTATACATATTAGTATTATAAAAATAGAATTGGACCAGTACGTTTAACCTGTTCAACTAAAAATCAGCAAGCAATCTGTTTTAGTTCACTAAAAAACTGAAATTCTAATTAAATTATCCTTTCACTAGTTTTTAACCAGTTAGACTTATATTAATGGAATTTTTTATAAAATGAACAAAAATAAAAAAAAAATGAAAAAATTTTGTCTAATTGATCTGATCAGTTGAACCATGAACCAGTGACCTATCTCGTTCAGTCACCAGTCTAATTTTTAAAATAATAGTGCATATAGACATTGGAAAGATTATTATTGATCTTCTAGAGGAATAGAAGTTAAGCAATAATGTGTCAAAGAGATCAAATTTATCAAAATTAATAAAAATGTACAACCTACATTGAAATTATAAGAAAACAATAGACATACTAAATATTAATATGAAAATCAATCAATAATTAATAATTAAACAATACAACAATGACAAAATAAATTAACAAATTATAATAAAATGTAGCTATCAATTCCTTTACCTTTTTTTCTCAAACATATTCTTGAATATAAGAATATCATTTAAAATTGTAAGAAATGATTTTTATTTAGATATGCTTGATTCATGTTTTTTCAATATTATAAATGTTTTTCCTTTTAAAGTATATTTATATATTTATATAGAATTTATAATTATTTTGTGTTATCATTCTAATTGTATTAAACATGCATGATTATACAACTTAGATATTATTCATTGTATACGATTATATTTTCATTGAACTTTTAGATTTTCACATAAAAATTTAACTAAATTTAGATTCAACAACTAAAGTGAATTTAATAAAGTTATATAAATATTTCTTCTTCATAATCTTAAAAGTAGACCAATAAGATTTCGGTCTTATAGTGTTTATCTAAAAAATTTTATATCATTTTAATTGAAAACTTCACTTAACATAAAAGTATTTAATTTTATCCTTAAGTAACAAAGAACTGGTTATTAAATCTTTAATAAAGAAAAGTGAAAATCTGGAATAATTATTTATATCTCTAATAAGATTTAACAAGTCACAATAGAGATCAACGTGCAAAGCATGTTAGAAAAAAAAAAATTCTAATATATATATATATATATATATATATATATACACACACACACATACGGACACATTCATGGGCCAAGGGGGCACTAGCCTTCCTAAAATTAAACAACAAACTCAGCATTGCTATTCCTTTCTCTTTTTTCTTTTCAAATGGCATAATATTTTTAAGGGATACATGTGTGTGTGTATACACAAGAACATATGCATATTAAAGAGTAGCACTTATATAATGAAAGGAGAAAAGGAATATTACCAAAGCAAGCTTATGAATAGAATGAATTTGACAAGCATTACTATTTGTATAAAAGCAAAACACCTAAAATACAAATGTTAAGCAATTTAAATGATCAAATAAAGTTTTGACATCATCAAAACACACATGGATAAAATAATCTTCCCTTTTTTATGATGAAAAACACACATGGATAAAATAATCTTCCTTCTTTTATGATGAAAAACTTAAGTCACAATGAGATCCATTACTTAACCAATTGACCAAAAGATATACATGTGTATTTACAATTTCCATATATCAATATGCATATATCAAAGCATAGATTTCATCATAACCGATACCTTCTTCTTGTGAATATCCTTGATCTACTAACTTTGTTTCTTATCACAATTTTGGATTCATCTAACTTGTTGCAAAAAACCCATTTGGTGCCAATGACCAAATGGTCTTGTGGTTCTAGTACTAATGTTCACACTTGACTTCTCTCAAATTGGTTCAACTCTTTTTGCATAGCTAGGATCCAATGATTATCTTTGAGAGCACTATTCACATTCTTTAGCTCTAATCTACATGACCATGCAAATTTTTTTTTTTTTGCACAGTCATACAGGCCTAATTAAGCCTATTTTACATATTTTGGTGTTTTTTCATTTTTGACTTCTTTTGAATAAGTTTCGATTGAAATTGCATTAAAAACTTTCAAAGAAGCTAAGAAAATATCAAACTAAAAAAGTAAAAGTTTAATAAAATAAATAAAATCAAAACATAAACAAAACAATAGATGGATTAATCTTAACAGTTGCTCTTAATATTAATAATGTAGTTCACACTCATCCCTCTGAATTCTACAAATTATATGAGTTAGTGTACTGTACGCCTTTAGTGAGTCTTAGTAGTATATATAGTTTGCTGTGATTTTCTTCCCCTTTAAAAAAAATTTCATCATTACTACATATATGTATTTTGTAGCATATACATTGTTGTATGCCAAAAAAAAAATATTAATGAGTGCCACGTGATATTTCAGGTTTTCATTAAATCAAAATTATTTTCTATTATTCTTTTACTTGTTATCTTCTTCCATCGCTTACTATTTTTTAACTATTTTAAAACTTATTTTCTTATTCTTCCTTCTTTGAAATCGATATTTTCTTCTTTTTTCTCCATCCACTACTCAAGTCTTCTCCTTTCTTTTCTTCTCTATTCCACTCTGTTATTTATTTATTTTTTTCTTCCTTTACATGTCAACTCTTCTTGTTCTTTTATCATCTCCTGCCATTCACATGCAATCCTTGCAATTTATGCAAGCTTTTTATCAAATCCATATCTTCAATTTCATTATTCTGTTTCAACTCAGTTTCTGTGTTTCAAAGCGAATTAGCACCATAAAATTTGGTCTTTAGACCAAATTCTTTAATTTTGAATTAAGAATAATTCTCCGAAAAGAGAGTAATTTTTGCATGCTTAAGTCTATGAAAATAGGAAAAGCTAATTTATACTTGTAAGCTACTTAAATAATTTATTAAAAGTTGAAGGTTGAAATCCATTACATATTACAACATGAACATTTAATAAAACCATGTGCTTCTAAATTTGCTGCTTACAAAATTGAGTCATTTTAGCAATTTTATAATATTTATAACATTTGAAACTAATTTGCATTAGAAATTGGATCTGTTAAGCTTAAATGTTTGCTTGAATTCGTAGGTTTTGTGAACTTAAAAACTAGTGAAAATCAAATTGATTTCTAGTTGTATATATATATATATTAAGGGGGAGTCTCTTATGTCTTTTGTGCATATATATTTGTATTTCAATTGAATTAAATTGGCAAATGTGAATATTTGTTAAGTGTTATATACCTTCAAAGGACTTAATTTTGTCATCATATAAAGGGAGAGATTTTTATCCTCTCATTCCATTAAATTTACTCTTATTGGTTACTCTTTAGACACTGTTAGGCTCATCTCTCTGAGTTCGAGTGGTTGAACTCCTACCAGGCGAATCCATAATGATAACGGCTGGACTACTCTATTCATCTATCAACCTCGTTTATGAATGTTATCGTGGCCAGGCCATAGTTACCTAATTCACTCCCACCCCCTCATACCGCGATCTGGTACTCACAATCCGAATCGCAATTCTTTTACGCTCCAAATCGTCTTGGTACACGATCTGAATCTCTAAAAATGGAGGAGGAAGAAGAGAAAGAAAAAGAAGAAGAAGAAGACGAAAAGAATTGAAAGAGATGGAAGCCAGCTGTATTTTTATTTTAATGAGAAAATTAAAGAATCCAAATAAAAGCCAGCTGTATATTATTAAATAGCAGTAGTAAATTAAATGTAACTAATTAAAATTACCACTATTTTCAAGAAAATATTATACTATTAATATCATAAAATTAAATAATTATGTGAAAATAAAATATAATTATTTATTTAAAATAGATATATAATTTTTTTTATTTAAAATAGACATTTAAGATAATATTAACTTCTGACAAAATCAAACTAAAGAAAAATTATTAATTTTTTACTAAACGATCCGAATATAAAATCTTAACGTACCACGTTCCAAAAAAGCGAACCAAGTCTACACCTAAAGTACCGTGTATATAGCCGAGAGGCGTATCAAGTACCCGTACCCATACCACGATCCGTTACGTACAACATACCAGGGAACTATGGATCAGGCATAGCCGAAACTCTTTCATAGGCTACTCTCGAGGCTGTAGCTTGAAACCAATCCCCTGTAGTCACCCACCATGATCAGAGCTGAGATTCTTCATACTAGCTTGGCGAAATAGTGCTCTCCTCCTTTTGATGATGAATGTCGACAAATGTCCTTAAAACCCTTATCCCACAACGCCCGAGGAATAGTACAGCACCTACAGAGAAGTGAATGCAATGAGGGGCCTATCCTTTATTCTCTTCTCTACTTCTTTTAACTTCCTTTTCCAATTTTCTGTACATTGTATGGCTATCAAAATTTACTTACTTTAAGCATTTTCACTTGTTTTCACATAAAGAATTACTTGAATGAAGAAATGTAAGTACCAAACTCAATAAGTAGTCTAAAATACGATCACAAAATGCAATTATAAATGCAAAATAGTAAACTTCGTTTGCCATGACGGATTTTAAATCCATGGATTTGGTTAAAATTTATAGACTTAAGCAAAATCCATGGAATTAAAAACCCACATTCTATGTGGGTTTTCAAATCATTTATTTTTAAAGGTTTTGGAGCATGTGAATTTTAACAAATTGATAGAATGTAGCTCAATTTTTCAAACCAAACAAAAAACTGAGCTACACTCCATGAAATTTGCAAAATCCATGATAAATATAAGTCAAAATATGTAAAGATGGAGAACAGGAAACAGTGAAATTATAGTCAATAATTGCTCTCCCCTCCTCAAAAGCTTAAAAAAAAAAAAAAAACCCATGAAATTTATGAATCTATCTATTATACCTTCTCATTCTAAGCAAACCCAAACATCAGCCATGAATGACACACTATAAATAAAAAATGCGCACAAAATTAGCTCAAACTAGAACTCAATTATGAGCTTCTCAATTACACTACAAGAAATATGCAATATTGTGACTAATTTTCTTGTGACAAAATTAATTTTGTCACAGAAAACATTTCTATTGTGACAAAAATAATATTTGTCATAGTAGGAATGAGAACAATGCCAAATAGTTACAAAGAAATTTTTGTCATAGTATTTTGTCGCAATTAAAGAGAGAAATAATGTGTTTATTGACAAAATGAAATTTTGTCACAAGACTTTGTCACTAATGTTTAATGCCAAAATTTGGCACCAATATTAATTACTTATGGTGACAAAATTTACTAGTGACATATACTTTTTGTCACAATAAATATGTTTTGTGGTGACAAAATAAATTTCTTATTATAAATCAATTGTTTAAATATAATAGTGACGTTACAGTAAGTTTTGGTATATTATGACAAAAAATTTGTTGATATTATAGAACGTAAAATATATATTATGACAAAAAATTTGTTGATATTATAGAACGTAAAATATGACGAACAACTTTGACCATCAAAATGTTTGTCACTACAAATATTATTTATTGAAGAAAAAGTCATAAATATAATCATTTATATGCTACAATTAATTTTCACATGATATAGTTAAAATTTTATCACAATTATTGAATGTGTAATTTATTTTGGTGAATAATTTTACTATATTGAAATAATTATGATCTTATATAATAAAAAGTTGAACATATAATTATTAATATTTTTAATAAAAAGTTATACTTTAGTTCTTTTAAAATAATACAACTAACACAAAGCTGAGTGTAATTTGGCCTGGTGGTTTAAAGCTTGCAAATTTTCCTTTAGGTGACCAGTTCGAGTGACAACATTGACACTTTTTTTGCATTTTTTTATTATACAAATTCATTTAATATATATATATATATATATATATATATATATATAATAAATTAATTTTTTTATAATACTCAATCCTTTAGTAAATTAATTATAATAAATGAAAATCAAAATAAATATTTTTATAAAATACTCAGACACCGTCGAAATCGAAGAGAAAAGTTAGTTCAGATTGGACCATTTAATTGTGATATTTATTGAATGCTTAAATAATTTGTTAAATATTTCTACATTTAATGTATTTTATTAAGAACTTATTTAATTAAAAATTGTAGTTAAAATTATGTGAGGAGAAGTAAGGAAAGATAAAATTGATTGAGTTAATATTTTTTTTGCATTTTTTTCATTATACAAATTCATATATATATATATATATATATATATATATATATATATATATATATATATATATATATATATATATATATATATATATATATATATATATATATATATATATATATATATATATATATATATATATATATATATATAATAATACTCAATCCTTTAGTAAATTAGTTATAATTAATCAATGAAAACTAAAATAAATATTTTCATAAAATATTTAGACGTTGCCGAAAGCGAAGAGAAAAATTAGTCCAGATTAGATCATTTAATTGTGACGTATGTTGAATGTATAAATATTTATTGAATATTTCTATATTTAATTTATTTACTTAAAAATTATAGCTAAAATTATGTGATGAGAAGTAAGAAAAAATAAAATAGAGTGAGTTAATATTAATAAGGACAAGAAACAAGTGCAACTAAAAAGATTAATCTTAAACATAGTAACCGTGAAATATCTAAATAATAGATGCGTTTCAAAAGTACAGAAATTACTCTTGTAGTGTAAATTATGATGCGCCAGTTTGTTTGAG
Source organism: Reutealis trisperma (assembly GCA_947687605.1). Classification (NCBI taxonomy): domain Eukaryota; kingdom Viridiplantae; phylum Streptophyta; class Magnoliopsida; order Malpighiales; family Euphorbiaceae; genus Reutealis; species Reutealis trisperma. Next base: position 31,642 of record CANTUT010000695.1, read on the forward strand.
TGATGAACTCCTGTTCTACAACATTGATATAAATCATCATAGAAAACATTGATATAAAGTAATCCTATTGGCTTAGTATATAAAGTCAGTTGAACCTAGGATAAAATGCTAAATATTTTTTCAAATATTTCTGGACTATCAGATAATATAGGCATCAATACTATGAATCATTAGTCCAATTCATTATCAAACATTCATAATCCTTAACTCATTGTCTATAGTTCTACTGATAACGTGAATATTAAAGATTATGAATAATTTTATACATCAAGAATATAAAATGTCTTTTTATTTTCAATAAAATGATAAAATATGATAAATTAGTTAATTAAACTAAAGGATATTCTGGTAATCTTAATCAAATTGGTAAATTATTAAAAACATATTAAAACAACATAGTTTTAATGACTTAGATACATATTACTTAAGGACTTTTAGGTCAATAATAATAATAATAATAAACATATATAAAGTTTATTTAATTTAGCTAGATATTGAAATATATTGTAAAAAACTATATGAAAATTTAGCTAATTAAGCTTGCCACAATTCTTTAATAATAATAATAATAATAATAATAATAATATTATTATTATTATTATTATTATTATTATTATTATTATTATTATTATTATGCAATTGTAAAAGAATTACAAATGTTAATTTTTTTTTTTTTAAAATCCCAAAACTATGTCGTTTTACTTAAATAACATTTATTATTATTATTATTATTATTATTATTATTATTATGATGATGCAATTGTAAAAGAATTACAAATGTTAATTTATTTTTTTTAAAATCCTAAAACTATGTCGTTTTACTTAAGTAACATTCCCTTTTTTCGTTTCCCTCTATTTTTTTTTTTCCTTCCTCTATTTTCACTGTCACGTTCTCACAATCCCTCTGTCTCGCTCTCACAATCCCTTTCTCCCTCTCATAGATATAACACTTCTTTGTCAGATAGCTCTGTCATTTGATCTTACTCTCACCATCAATCACACTTCACCATCTCATTCTCTCATAGTCACTCACCCAAAAAGAGACCCTCTCTTGTCGATTCACTCACAAATGGCATAGATCTGCGTATTACTTTTTTCCATTTATGGGTTTTATTCTTTTATTGTATCAAATGAAGGGTTTTGCTTATATTCAATTTTAATTGTTGATAGGCATTGATAAATTCTAAAATGGAATTTTGAGTTTTCGGGTACGGGATTTATGTGTTCTCATGATTTTGGGTTCTTGGTTCTTTACAGATATCTATTGGAAGAGTGAGCGTCAATTCATGTGCACCTCTGAGATCTGCACTGCTGAAAGAGGGATCGGTATAAGAAATCGGTGAGTCTTGGATCCTTATTTTAATTTCCAGAAGATTTTAACCTATAATTGTATTGAAATTGAAATTCATTTGGATATATTTTTCTTTGTGATATTCATTATCATTTCTATCAAATTAGTTGCTATTCTATCAAATTTGTTGAAATCTTCTAATTATAAAATATGAAAAGTCTAATATGAATGCAATTTGGATATGTGAAAATTACTGTCTGCAGGTAAAATATAGTTTCATCTTTCAATTGGTGCATATGGTTATTGAAATAATGGAGCCGGGGTACTATTTATTCAGTTAGATTGGAAAGTTAAAATTGGTAATTGTTTGGAAATCATAAACATGAATCAATAATTGATGCATTTCTGATTTTTGAGAGTCTATCGTTATAGTCTTGATTGGGATTATATTTGTAAATGTTGCTTGGAAGTTTGATGGTTTTTCAGTGTAATGACTTCTATGGAATGTTTATGGATGGAATGAGCTTTAAATTGCAGTAAATTTTAATAGAAAAGTGATATTAGATATAAATTGGGAAAGAGGAAATGCTACAACCATTTTTTTCATGTTGTAATTATGATTCTCCTGCTTTCTATTGGTCTCCTCTCCCTACCATTAACTCTTTGTGCTACTGAATTTTTTTTCATCTTTTTCTTTGCAGAAATTCCTCTCAATTTTGACCGAGCAAATCAGGATTTATATACCTAGTTATAAGGATCTCTGCTTGCATTTTAACCGAGAAAATTGTTGGACAATTTTGAATGAACTGCTGGTTATACAGTTCTACGTGTGGACTATATGTAGGCTTGTGTTAATAGTGGTTACTTTGGTTGGTTAGATTTTTCTTGGATAGTCTTGGTTGGGCAAATGGTTACACAAGGCATTAATTTGTTTTACTACATGTAAAGTTACAATTAACATATATTGTTTATTTTTTAAAATTATTTGATGTAAATGTAGAATACAAATACATAATGTATTTAGAATATCTAATAAAATATATTCCTTTCTTCAACATCATTCTTTTAATCTTATTAATATTTTTGTTATTAACAATTAAATTATTTTGTTAAAAATAATAATTAAATTACCAACGATATATATATATATATATCATGTTTGTGTCTAATATATTTTGGTCGCTGTTGATATTTTATGACATTTATTTTGTCATAATATCTTATTTTGTCACTAGAAAATTTATTATATGGTGAAAAAATGCTATTTTTTTGTTACAAAATATTTTTTTATTTTGATAAATAATGTCAAAGTAAATTAATTTTTGTGACAAAGTCACTTTGTCATAATATGTTTTATTTTATTGTGAGAAAATTCTATTTTGTTATAACAAACTTATTAAGACAAGTTTGTTACGACCAACACGATAACAAGCCACATTTGTCACAAAAAATATATTTTGACAAAATGAGCTTTTATTGTGATAAATTAATTTGTTATAATAAGCTCGTTTTCTTATAGTGATTAGGACAATAAGCAAATAAAATAACAAAGGGAGTTTAAAATGGTCAAAAATAATTCTCAATATGGAAAACGTAAAGAATAATAAAACCCACAATAAATTGATTACCAAAAGATTAATGAAAAAAAAGGCTAACTTTTTTAGGAATTAGGAAAAAGTCTCAATATTACATCCTTGAAGAACTTTGTATTAGAAAAATTTGCATTGCTCTTTCCTTTTTTTTCGCTTGCTTTTTGAGTGCCAAATTGAAAAAAATAAATATTCCTTTAAGTGTAATTTCTCACAAAAATCCATTAGATGCCAATATATTATATATAATAATCAATAAAAGAACAGAAACATGATTACAACAAAAAAGGGACTTGTATTCTAAAATGAAAAGAAAATAAGCTGAAAATTTCTCAAGTGGTCAGAGGAATAGAGCCATGCGTAGCTTCTCAGCAGGTAACTCTAATTTGAATTAAAATTGGGGAAAATAAATTGATTAAAATGCTTAAAAATGGAGCAAAGGGCAAGGAGAGTTATGAATTTGGTTTAGGATTTCTAAAAAAATGGGCTTAAGGTTGTTTTAACTGCTTGATGAAAGTAAGTGAAAGAAAGAAGGGAATAATTACGAGTTGTAGAGAAGTGCAGCAAAATGAATTCTAGCAAATCAGCCAAAGAATGATTCATATTGGGATTATTATCAAACCTAGCTAGCTCCATGGCATTCCTGAAAATGAGACTCATGCCTACTTTTTTTTTTTTTAGATTTCTTCTCGATTTCTCAGAGGTTTTTTTCTTTCTTTTTGTAGCCTTTTCATTTTAATTTATTCCTTTTAATTTTAAGATGGAGGAAATTTGCTCCTAGTTTTAGAGCGCACAAAAGACCCATCCAATTTTGTGTATTAGGGACTGGAACTTATGTTCAATAGTGAAGACTTTTGACCACCATTGCAAGCAGTGGTTGTGTTTTTAAAACTCTGATGGCCCCTTATTGATCTCATCCCTATTAGTGCACATATTGTAACCACTTTAATCACTCATGACAAAATGTTTGTTGCTAAAGAATTGATTTCTTATGATGTTGAATGACACATAATCCTTACTACCTCCAAAAAAGTGGATTCTGTCACCTTAGCACAAGGCTCCATAGCCTCCAAAACAGGCACATTATTACCTTGTCTAGCCATAAAATAATGCGACCCTACCTCCTTGAGTACTCACAATCATGCCACTCCAACCCACTACAAATACCCAATTGCTTTAAGGGCTGGGCAAGGAGGACTCCTACGACAAATTGAAGTTCTAGGTAAAAACCTTGCCAAAAGAGCAGTCTCTTGGTCATCTACAAGGGAGTTGTTCTTTTCTCTTTAAGCTAGCCTACTCTTAGAAATCCATGCCTAAAGACCTTATTTACTTATTGAAATTGTCATATTGAGAGTTTCTCGATCCCATTCACTTAGGGAAAAATTGACATAATCTCAAAGTCTATTTTTTTTCAAAGTTTTTAACTCTATACATACAATAACACTGACTTAAGTATTGGAGACTCTGCCAGGCCATAGACTTAATGTGACCTCCTAATGCTTACTTTCCTTGTGTCTTTGCTTAGAACCACATACACTGCAGAAGCCTAACTCTATGGCACCATTCTACCACCAAGGTCCATCACCTTTTAGTTCCCATATCAAGATCTATCACTGTCCAGTGACCAAGGTCAATATTTTTTTGGCTCAACTCATTTACACTCATAAGGATCCACATTCTCTCTCAGATGCCATTGATCATGTAGCTCACATTAAGGTGATCTACTTTCTCCTTACTCAACTAACCACAGCAGGCTCATAATTTTAAAAAAAGGAGCATAAGCCTAACACTCAGTGATGATTATCCTCCACACACCCTCCTCAAAATTTTTATTTGATGGGTTGTCTTAGGGCCTGGAACTATTCTGACTGAAACTCATATTTAAGATTTTTATAAAAAAGATTTTAATATTATTAAAATAAAAATTTATAAGTACCTTATTGATTGCTTTTTTTTTTTAACATTAAAAGGGATATTTAATGTTATTGATATTTGAAGTATTAGTTTCACAGTCCCATTTAATACTAAATGTTGAAGCATTTATTGATGATAATAATGATAATATTAATAATAATCATAATAATAAAATATTGAAGAAAAGAAAGTTGACCACATGGTCACTTGATAGGCTAATGCAAGCCCAATTCAAGTTAAAGAAAAAGAGAGAATAAATTTCTTTTCAAAAGAATAATATTGAGGTATCATACTTACTCCTTTTTGTAGAAAATAATTTCACAATTACATGAAAATTGAGAGAGAGAGAGAGAGAGAACACGCTAGAGCTACACATTACAGTCTTCCTTTCCAAACAAACAACATTAATTCGTTTACTGGGGATTGAAGAAGCTAACTTTCGTACCAGTTCTAATAACAACATAGATTCCAGCTGCAATCTGAAGCCCACTAAGAGCCAAACCAAAGACTCCTAGTCCCCAGTTAAGGAACCACATTGGGCTATAAATCTTTGGTTTCTTCATTTTAAGCCACATGAAACATGGATAAGCTAATGTCACTGGTAATGCTATTCCTCCAATTAAACCAGCTACACTTCCTAGGAATGGAAATGCCACTGCAATGAAGAAGCATATGTACCCGAACAGTGCCCGGATAATTGCCCGGAGCCACCATGGGCATGGCTTCTTCATCCTCTTTGTGTATAGTGACTCGAAATCATCAAACATTGGCATGCCATAAATTTGGAATGAGCTCAAAGCATTAATTATGACGAATAAGCTTGTTAGTGCTAAGATAAACCGTGAGGTGTCTTTTCCATGGAATGCGAATAACGCTGTTAACATCCCACCATTTTCTGGTATCTATAAAGATGAAAAGCAAAATTAGTAATCCAATATTTATTTTACGGACACAAAAGCCTAATGGCTACAAGATATGGAAATGAAAGTAGTACCATTTGCCCATATGCCCAATAGCCTCCAATTGCAAGGGGAAATAGGCACATTGCAATAAGTGTATATGCGAACTTGACACCCTTCCACATTGGCACTCTCGATGGATGCTTCTCACTTGAGGGCATTGTAGCCTGGGAAAAAAAAAAAAGGTAATGTCTTCCATGACTTGCAAAATTTGAGCATCTTTGCTGTGTTCTTTAAACAATTAATTGTCAACACTTGTAATGTAACATGCATGCATTTTTGTAATATTTTGGAAAACTGGAGTGTGATTTTTAAACAGTCAACGAAAAAAAAAGCAGTCAAAAAAAGAGAATTGGATGGCTATTGATCACTTTGAAAAGATCCAAATATTTCCTGAGAATCGGGCGATTGATACTGTTGTTTGCTTCAGAAGAAAACTTTCCAATTAATTAATAATAAATAAATATTGGTCACATGGACAACATGTTTAGGACAGTTAAATTAATTTGCTCATTCTCAAAGTCAATATAGGAAAATCAACGTTTGCCAATTAAAATTTTTATTTTTTTTATTTTTTTTTTGAAAATTTTCAATTGTATTCTAATTCTAATTTTTCAAAATGTTATACTATTTTACTTTATTTTTTAAATTAGATTTATCTTTTTTAATATATATATATAAGTTACTTTTCATTTCAATTTTAATTATGTAAATATAATTAAAATAATAAAATTAAAATACATAATCTATTTTAAAGTATTTGAATACAATTAATTGTAATTTTTTTAATAAGGTCTGAATTTCTTGTCAATTAGGCGAAACCTTTTTTTTTTTTTTTGAGAATTATCAAGAAGAAAGTTTTTTTGAAAATATCAAGAAAGTTAAGAACATAAAATAAAAATGAAAAGAAGATGAAAATTAAGAATACAGAATGAAAAATCATTTTGTATAGTCTCAATCATTGATTTAGAAATTTGATTTCTTGTATTAAATTAATTTTTTTTTTTTTTTTTACATATGGTAGTTATATATTATAAATATAATCTCAACCATTTGTTTTAAATTTTGAAATTGAAATTATGAAAATGTCTGTTTTATTTTTATTTTTATTTTTATTTTTATTTTTATTTTTATTTTTATTTTTATTTTTATTTTTATTTTTATTTTTATTTTTATTTTTATTTTTATTTTTATTTCTTTTGGTTTTCTTTTTCTGCTAATCCTAATTAAAATCAAAAAATGTCAATTACAAAATTTACATGATGTGTATATATGATTATTAGTCATACCTGAATCTCAAGTATAAGATTGTGACCTCTGAAGGCAAAAGCAATGATCCCAAGTGCATTCAGAATATCAAAAATCCTTTCAATATCAGAAGAAGCCCGAACAGGGTCGTATGAAACTCCAGGCATTCTGCCCTCAGCAACAGAGACTACCCATATAAGTGTACAATACCCAACAGCTGTAACGGCTCCAATTAGCGATACACCAGCGATGGAGTTCAAGTTGGGCAACTGAGACAAAACAACGGCTGCACATGTAAAAACCAAGTACCATTCAACTGTCGTTAATGTCTTCGCATTGCATGTCTCACCACATACTGTCTGGAAAAACATCTTGGATGATGATCCTCCTACGATTATTAGAGCCATACATGTACCTCCTGATAGATACATGATTGGGAACAGTGCTAACCATTTGGATAACTTCTCACCTGAATCATTGAAATGTATTTAGATTAGTTAATTAACTTCACTTATTATATCAAACATTTGGTGCCCATGCTGATGATGATCGATTGTGAATCAATATCTGGCATCAAAGGTTACTTACTCCTGAATTTTCAAATTAACTGATTCAACATTTAAACTTGACAAATTAAAATTATTTAGTACATATTTGTCCAATTAGCATCTAGTCAGCAGCAAATTACTAAACTAAAAAGGCAGACTTTTGTGATATCAAACACATACCAAAGGTAGCATTTGCGAGCTGCATGTATCTGCTGTATCGAATCCCCTGTTCAGTAGATTCATGGAGTTGTACAAGTATAAAAAGGGTGTACAATTGCCATATAAATGTTAAGGTCAGGTATATGATTCCCCATGCCCTGCAATCAAAATGAGTATAATTAATATTACTAGTTTATAACCATAACTTATTTGAAAATTGAAACTGTTATTGACACCCAATACCCAATCCCACATCGACTGGGAGAACCATACAATGAAAAAACCAACCAAGAAAATATCCCACATTATATATATTTACTTATTATATATTCACTCACCAACCAAGAGTAGTAAAGGCAACAGGAAGGACAAGTGCTTGAATACCAATCCCAGAGCAAAGACAATGAAACGCAGCGTAGTATGCGTTTCCATTTCGAGACTCTGTAATTGGAAGCCAAGCATCTTGAGGGTCAAGCTTAGTAAGATGGAGTGCCTTTCTTAATGGGCTACCTAAAGGGGTAATAAACCGAGGTGTTCGAATTCTAGGAGTTGAGATCTTCGGAGTTGCAGCTCTCGGGGTTCTGTTTGTACTTGCAGGCTGAATATGATCACCGGTGGAGAGAAGCGGTGACCGAGATAATGACGGAGAGTGGAGCTGCGATGGAGGAGCTGATATCGGAGGCGTTGGTGCCACGGAGGGTTGCCTTGGTGTTGTTGGAAAAGAGTCAAAATCAAGAGTTTCAGCCATGAATTTCTTTTTTAAGGTCCCTCTCTACTTTGCTAATCTGTTTCTATTTCCCAAACCAAACTAATCAAATTTGGACTATATATAGACCTTCCTTATTTCAGATATTATAAAGTATTATACTATTATAGTGTATATTATTATGAAAAGTATTAAATATCTTTTTTTTTTTACTTTCTCTTATTATTTTCTCTCTTTTTATGATGATATATAAGTCGTATTAAATTTTATAAATATTCATTATTCACAAATTTATCTTATATATCATCATAAAAAGAAAATAAAAAAAAAAGATAAAAAAGAGAAAATATTTAATACTTTTCATATTACTACTAGTAGAAGAGTGTAAATACTTGAAAATTCATTTAAATATTTTTCTTATTGTGTTAAATAATTCTTTTGAAAATTAAGTTTATATAAAATTATCTTGTCAATTTTTTTCACATTTATATATATCTGTAGAGTGTAATTAAAAATTTATACAGATTAATATGTATAATATTTTTTTATTTTATCAATGTATATTTATATACAATAAATTTAATTTTTATATTTTCTTTATAGTAATAATTTAATATATGTTAAAAAATATAAGTTAAATAAAAAAATATAATAAAAACTTTTGAAAAGCACGAGCTCGTATAACTACTAAATATTTAGAAACGAGCGTACATTTAGTCTAAAAAATGATACAGAATAATATTATATAGCTTGCTCTTTTTTTTTTTTTTTTTTTTTTTTTTTGTCAAAGAGTATAGTTTGCATTTAAAGACATGGAAAAAGATAGAAGCAGCCAGCAAGATTCGTCAAACTATGGCCTATAGCATTGGCAATTTATTTATTTATTGATAGCATTGCCGGTCATCTTAAGCTGCCTGACAAAATTTTGGTCAGAATTTTATTCCCATTAACTAAAAAAAAGGCAGCCATTATAATTACATGTTTTGACTTGAAAAGTTGGTATTTAGTCCCAAGGCTAATTAAGGTAAGCCACATTGAAGCCATACGTAAGTTGGTGAACATTATAATCCTTTACCTAACATTATATTTTTCTCGTTGCGAAGTTATAAACGCCTCAAAATTAATCAACTATCTCAAAAAGTCATAAAGAATCCTAATTATATAAATCTTTTTTTTTTCCTTTTCATACTATAAAAATTAGAGTATTATTTAAATCAACTTATGTTTTTGTAGAAAATAATTAAGTCCTTCTTTCATATAAAAATTTAAAATACACACTCTCATCCTCATTCTTATCCTTTGTATTTGAAATAAAATTTATAAGATTTTTTTTTCTTTATTGAAGGGAGACTTGATAGGTTGAAATAATATTGTTGACTAAATAGCAGGGGTAGTCCGGTCTTTTTACCATTTTAGGTCTTCTTTAAAAATTATTTTTTCTTTTTAGGTGTTTTTGAAATTATTTTTCATTTTAGATGTTTTTGAAAACTAATTTTAAATTTTAAGTGATTTTAAACTAATCTGACAAAAGAGCTATGTCCGCTGAGTGAACCAAGTGGACAAAAGTTATCAATCAAACTGAGGAACAGAAAAGAACTTAATTTTTTTTTCTTATTATATAATTATTTTATTAATAATAATATATTTTGTAAGCTGCGGGACTTGGATGTAGTTTTGAAAAGGTTAGTACTCATATACTTAATAAAACATACAAAAAAATATATATGTTGTTTGTTATTTAAATTGGCAGATAGCAAAAAAATTAAATAAATAAATAACAAGGTATCCGTTGGTCCAACCAACGAACATGTATTTTTTCGACCACCATCCCCAAAAAATTTCTAAATTTAAAATTAATTTAAAACAAACCTATAATAAAAAATAATTTCAAAAAAACCTAAAATGATAAATATTTTTTATAAATTATCTAAAATGGTATAAAGCCCAAGTAATCCTCTCCTTTTAAATCTTTTAATAAATTAGTGAAAAATTTTTAATGATAAAAAATATTGAAATTTAAAATTTCTCAGCACACTTATAAGAAATAAGAAAATAATTCAAATCATACTAATTAGTAAATTCATAAGATTATTATAATGAAAAAAAAATTAAACTAAATTGATGAGATGGTAAATATAAACATGCATGGATTACTTTCAAATTTTACTCTGAACTGAAAAATCCTTACATTATGAATCTCAACATTATGAAATAGAGTATATGCCAATTGAACTAATTTTTCAATATAAAAAATATATTTAGATTCCAAGCAAAATTAATTAGCACTGTTAAATTGGCATCAACAATCCTTCTTTTCACATCAAATCTTTTTTCCTTTTTCGATTTTAGAAGATTGAGAAATAGAAACACATGCAAGACAGCGCATATAAGTTGAAGGATTCTTTGAGGAAGGAATATATTAATTGTCCTTTGATAAAAATAAAATAAAATAAATCCACAGTTCTCACATGGTCACTACCTTAATCTTCAATGTACGGCAAAGCTACATTATATTTTATTAATTACTTTAATATTTAAATATACTCTTTACCATATAATGATAAAGAGTATATTTAAATATAAAAATAAAAAAAATTTAAATATTAATGATTTTAAATTTTTTTTCTCTCTTTTCTATATATAATTTTTCTCTAGTTATCTCATTACTTTTCATCTATTAAAAAGAGATAAGATTAAAAAATTAATTAATAAAGTATCTAAAAATTTAAAATGCATTAATTAAAATTGAAATAAATAGTAAATTTTTAGAGAATCAAATTAAACTTTTATTTTATATTTAAATAATAAAGAGTTTATTAGACTCTTATTTTATGAGATAACTCGTTATAGTAAAAAGTTCAAGTTATATAAAGAGTATATTAGGAATGCTCTATTACGCTAACTTTTTTTTTTCAATTGCTAATTAATTTGCTACCAGAAAATAACAGAATCTTAATAATTGAGAATTAGTGATCTTCATGACAAATTAAATATATGTTTATAATAGCTGTAAAACGTGTTTTTGTTATTATTATTATTATTATTATTATTTTCTTTTGCAAGCTTGTGAAGGGAAAATTACTTAATTATTAGAGGAAACAAAGAAAAAATATATTAATTTAAACTTAAGAACATTCCAATATGAGATTTTATATTTTGCTAGGAGCAAAAGATTATAGAATTTACATTTGCAAATAAAATTTATTAAAATATTTAGATATAGGTGGAACATTATTAAATATATATGTTCAATTATAATAGCAATAAATTTAGTTATGTGTTTAAAGTTAAAAATTATTATTGTGTGTTATTTCTTTGTTCTCTATTCAGTTTCTGCAACTGCAAATAATGTTTCTGCTCAAATTAGTGTCATTTCTATGTTAAATGGTACGAATTTTAAGATCTGGAAAGAGAACATGGAAATTATTCTCGGATGTATGAATTTAGACCTTGGGCTAAGGACAGAGCGACCCATTCCAACTGTGGATAATTCAAATGAGGTTAAAATTAAGAAATGGGATCGCTCTATCCGCATGAGTCTAATGATCATGAAACATTCCATACCGAAAACGTTTTGGAGCTCTATTTCTGAGAGCAATAATGTTAAGGAATCCCTTGAGGCAATACAATAATATTTTGCCAAAAATGAGAAATTTGAAACGAATAACCATTTCGCTGCTCTGATTTCTATAAGATACAAGAGAATAGAAAACATAAAAGAGTACATAATAGAGATGTCAAATCTTGCTGGAAAACTAAAGGCACTAAAGTTAGAGATAAATGAAGATTTACTAGTGCATTTAGTTCTAATTTCTCTTCCTACACAATTCAGTCAATTTAAGGTGAGTTATAATACTCAAAAGGACAAATGGACTCTTAATGAGCTCATTTCACAGTGTGTGCAAGAAGAGGAAAGTATTCAGAGGGATAAGATAGAAAGTGCTCACTTAGTGTCAACCTCTCAGAATAAGAAAAAGAAGAGGGCTAAGGATATTGCAAGTGAAACACCCATGCAAAAAAAGGCGAAGAAGCAAGGTGATGAATTCACCTATTTTTTCTGCAAGAAGGAAGGACACACGAAGAAAGAGTGTTCTAAGTACGCTGCCTAGCATGTAAAGAAGGATAAATTTCTCACTTTAGTTTGTTCTGAAGCTAATTTAACTTCTATACCTATAGACACTTAGTGGATAGATTCTGGTGCTACTACTCACATAAGTATGTCTATACAAGGTTGACTATGGAGCCGACTGCCAACTGATAATGAAAAATTCATCTATGTGGGCAATGGCAATAAAGTTCCTATGGAAGCTATAGGGCATTTTAGATTTCAATTAAAGACTGATTGTTATTTGGATTTGGTTGAAACATTTATAGCTCTGTCTTTTAAATGGAATTTAATTTCTGCTTCTTGTTTGGACAAATGTGGATACTTTTGCAATTTAGGAGATGGTAAAGCCATTATCTCTTTAAAATCCAATTTTATTGGTACCAGTATTTTAATTGATGGTCTTTATATGCTAAAAACTATTTCTTCCTATAATGAAATCATGTATACTAATTCAAGAGATACAAAACATAAATTAATTGAGAATTCTGCCACCCTATGGCATAAGCGTTTAGGCCACATCTCTAAACAGAGAATTCAGAGGCTTGTGTCGGATGGAATTCTTGATTCCCTTGATTTAACAAATTTCAAAGTCTATGTTAAGTGTATTAAGGGAAAACAAACAAACATAAAGAAATTAGGTGCCAACAGATGTACAGAAGTCCTATAATTGATATATATGGATATCTGTGGCCCATTCCCTATGGCAGCATGGAATGGTCAATAGTATTTTATTACGTTCATAGACGACTACTCCAGATATAGCTACCTATATTTAATAAGTGAGAAGTCTCAATCCCTAGACGTTTTCAAGTCTTATAAAGCGGAAGTTGAACTTCAACTTGGAAAGAAAATTAAACTTGTCAAATATGACCGTGGTGGAGAATACTATGGTAGATATGATGGATCAAGAGAATAATGTCCAGGACCCTTTGTTAACTTCTTGAAGGAATGCGGTATCGTCCCACAGTACACTATGCTGGACAAACCCAGCATGAATGGTGTTGCTGAAAGATGAAATAGGATGCTTAAGGACATGGTAAGAAGTATGATTAGTCATTCTTTATTACCTGAATAGCTTTGGGCAGAAGCATTAAAGATTGCAGTATGTATCCTTAACAGAGTACCTAGCAAAGCAGTAGCTGAAACCCTAAATGAAATGTGAACTGGAAAAAAGCCCAGTATAAAACACTTACACATTTGGGGATGTCCAGCTGAGGCAAGGCCTTATAGGCCTAATGAAAGGAAATTGAACTCTAAGACTATTAGCTACTACTTTGTTGGATATGCAGAATGCTCTTAAGGATTTAAATTTTATGATCCCACTACTCAGTCATTCTTTAAGATAGGAAATGCGAGATTTCTTGAGGATGTAAAATTTGGAGGGGAAGAATTAAGGAACGTCATTTTTGATGAAAAAGTTATCGCTAAAAAAGAGAAATTTATTTCTCTTCTTAATATTGCTATTGATAGTGATCAGGCAATAATTCCTAACATTGTTCAAGACACAACTCTGGTTCAAGACAACAACGAAGTTCTTCCTATAGAGCAAACTTAATAGCCTCAAGAAGTGCCATTAAGATCCAATAGAGAAAGGAGAAGTGTGATTCCAGATGATTATATTGTCTTTCTCCTTGAACACGCAGATTCTGTAGGCTTAGCATAAGATGATCCAATCAACCTTTGCAAAGCTCTTCAAAGTTCCAATTCTGAACATTGGATCAATGCCATACAAGATGAGATGAAATCCATGAAAGACAATGACATCTGGGATCTTGTTGAATTGCCTAAAGGTGCGAAGCCCATTGGTTGCAAATGGATATTTAAAACCAAAAGGCAATATCGAAAGATATAAGGCTTGTCTAGTTGCTAAAGGATTCACTTAGAAAGAAGGCATTGACTATAAAGAGACCTTTTCTCCAGTTTCATCAAAGGATTCTTTTAGAACAATAATAGCACTTGTAGCTCATTTTGATTTGGAGTTATATCAGATGAATGTAAAGACAGCGTTTCTCAATGGAGACATTGATGAAACAATTTATACGGTTCAGGCAGAAAATTTTGAATCCAAAGATTCAAAGTTTATGGTTTGTAAATTAAAGAAATCCATCTACGGTCTCAAACAAGCTTCTCGTTAATAGTATCACAAATTTCATCAAGTTATTACCTCATATGGTTTTGAGGTAAATATGATTGATGATTGTGTATATCACAAGTTCAATGGGAGTAATTTTATCTTTCTGGTGTTATATGTCGATGATATATTACTGGCAAGTAGCGATATAGGCTTATTGCGTGAAATCAAGAAATTTCTCACTAAGAATTTTGAAATGAAAGATCTTGGGGATGCCTCTTTTGTATTAGGCATACAGATACTGCGAAATCACTCTCCAGGTATCTTTGGGTTGTCACAAAAGAGTTATATCGAAAAGGTGCAAAGTAGATTTGGCATGAAAGGATGTTCACCGGGAGATACACCTCTAACTAAAGGAGACAAGTTCAGTCTCAATCAGTGCCCCAAAAATGAACTTGAAATAAAGGAGATGCAAAAGATTCCCTATGCCTTAGCAATAGGAAGTCTAATGTATGCTTAAGTGTATACCCGTCCTGATATAGCATTTATAATGGGACTATTGGGCAGATATTTAAGTAACCCAGGACTGGATCATTGGAAAGCAGCCAAATGGGTTATGCGGTATTTGCAGAGAACAAAGGATTTCATGCTAACCTATAGGAAATCGGACAATTTAGAGATCACTAGGTATTCTAATTCTGATTTTGTGGGATGCCAAGACAGTAAACAATCCACTTCGGGCTATATTTTTATGCGGGTTGGAGGAGCTATATCCTGGAAGAGTGCTAAACAAAAACTTATAGCTTCTTCAACCATGGCTGCAAAATTTATAGCTTGCTTTGAGGCATTTAATCGTGGGATATGGCTGTATAATTTTGTCATTGGGCTACGTGTAGTTAATGGTATTGAAAGACCATTAAAATTATTTTGTGACAATAAATATATAGTTTTATATTCTAATAACAACAGAAACTCTGTAAAGTCAAAACATATTGATATCAAGTTTCTGTCTGTTAAGGAAAGAGTTCAGAGTAGTCAGATCTCTATAGAACATATAGGGACAAACTCTATGATAACGGATCCATTAACAAAAGGTTTGCCACCTAAGGTTTTTCATGAGCACACTGCGCATTTGGGTGTAGACTTATTTTGTAATACATTGGTTTAGTGGGAGTTTTACTTTGGATGTTCTATGTATTGAGACGTGTTTCACATGTTTATTTTATGCATAATAAAGTTTTATGATTCATTTCATTATCTATATCTCTGAACTTATTTGTGAATTGAGGATTGATCTCCCTAAAGAATAAAGTAGGACTAGTTGGAAATAGGCATGTTTGAGATCACATTCCATGTAATTTCCATGCCACTCATCCATACTTGATCTATGTCATTGACTATATTAGTATGGTGAGCATGGAAGGTTTAGTTATGCTTATATGTAACAAAAGCCACCATGATCTCATATTAGTATAGGAAATGGACCAGATTGAAACTAAGGTGAAGTCTAAAGAAAATAGCACAAACGTCTACACATAAGGAATTTGTTTGATATAATTGTTTCATGTTCAATATGTAGCCCAAGTGGGAGATTGTTAGATTTTTTAATTTATATTGTGTGAGCTTACATATTTATCAGAACAATTATATTAAAAGGCTATTTTATAAGAAGACTTAGTTTAAGTGATTCATTTATGTAAAGCCTATAGATTTTAGGATTTGGTATGGGTTAATAGGCAGATACTTATTCCTAACCCAAAGGAATAATAGGATCCTAATGGGTTAATACATAAAGAACTCTAGGGTTATGATCCCCAACACGTTAAATCATTCAATCACTTTCTATTCCCTTCCCATCAGAGACAGAGAGTTGAGTAATCTTAAGGAATTAGGGATTTGACTGAGGAAGGCCATACCTGCTGTTCAAGCATTCGTTCATCGTTTATTCCGCAAAAGTTCGACTACTATAATGGATACAGGTATTGTTTTTTAATCTCTTTAATAATTCTATCATGATAAGATTTTGGGCATTAAAGCAATAAAGATTTATGTGATTCTAACATAATAGACTTATTTTATGCATTCATTTGTGTATATTGAAAATGAAGATAAACTTTTATTTTTACTCATTCACTCTATTATTTTAGAAAAAAAAAAATTTACTTCAATTAATTTGTTATTTTAAAATTTCAAGAAAATATTTTTTTTTTCAAAATATCTATTATTTTTTTTCAACTTTACCTTCTAGTTATTTCTCTACTAAATATTTGAATTAATTATTTTTATTTCTCTACATCAAAATAAAAAAAAAATATTTTGGTCTTTGGATAATTTTAAATGGTGTAATTGTGTCTAACATAATAAAGGTAATTATGTCATTTTTTTACACAACTTATGATGTTTTCAAAGGCAATTATAATTTTTTATTCCTTACTACATGATGTGATAAAATTTCATTGATTTGCATCAAATTTATTTAATATAACTTGCATCGCCTAGCATTATCATTTAATCTTTTTACTTTAAAACTATAACAATTTAATAATTTTATTAATTTATGTTTTAAAATTTTAAATGACTAATATTTTGAAACAGATGTAGTCTATTTTAAGTGAAAAAAATTTATTAAAATCAATAAGATATCAGTCAAAAACAAAGTAATAATATACTAATTTATAATATTTCCTTTTCTTTATGCATCAATATGAGTATATTGGAAATGCAAATAAACGTTTATTTTTGCTCATTCAGTTTCAAAATATGTATCACTTTAGAATTTTTTTTTGTTTTAATTTATTTGTTATTTTAGGATTTCAAAAAAGTATTTATTATTTTTTTCAATTTCACTTTCCAATTATTCTTCTACTAAATATTTATATTAATTATTTTTATTTCTCTACATAAAAAAAAAATGTTTTAGTCTTTAGATAATTTTAAATTACGCAATTGCATCTGATATAATAAGAATAATTAAGTATTTTTTGACATAACTTATAATATCTTTGAAGGCAATTACAGTTTTTTTATTTATTACTATGTGATGTTGTAAAATTTTATTGATTTGAATCAAATTTTTTCAATATAACTTGCGTCACCTAATATTATTTTTTAGTTTTTTTATTTTAAAATTATTATAATTTAATATCTTTTTGAATTTATTTATTAAAATTTTAAATGGCTAATATTTTGAAAAGGATGTAATTTTTTTAAGTCAAAAAAAAAATTGTTAAAAGTCAATAAGATATCAACTTCATATACATATATATGAAGAATAACTTTTAATTTCCTTTGATTTTTGTAATGGGTAGATGTCACCTCTCAAACTTATATTACACCATTTAGTCACCACAATTAAACATTGGCTTTTTGGTCATGATGAGGAAAAATGCGAAACAACATAGGAAATTGTGGTAGTCTGCGTTGGTTTAGTCAAAACATGAAAAAATCTTTGATGCGTATTGTAGATAAAATGAGCAGAGTTCTTTGCAATGATATCCACCTCAAATGAGTAGGTCTGAGATACTCAAATCAAAATATCTCAAAATTAATTAACTTCCTGCACAAAGCAGAATATTTAAATTTAATTTTATTCAATATGAGTTGTTAAAAATTATCAGACATTGAAGACATATGTAATAGATATTTACTTTATATATATTATCCCCTAATTTTTTTTTATTTTTTTAATTGCAAATTATTTTATTTCCTTTTGTGTGAAGAGTCGAAAACAAGAGATTATATTGTTGAATTCAAATAAGGTCTGCTGCGGCTGATGTAATATGAAACCACGTGGATCGTTCCTACGCAGCTGTAATAATCTACTTCCAACATAATAATTTGAATCTTTATGTATGAACTAATAAATTATTAATTAGTTAAAGTTCATTATTATTTTTCAGAATTTACCTCTCTCTTTATATTGTTGTTATGCACCGTTTATCATATTTAAAGTACATTTAAAGTCTTTTATATATATATATATATATATATATAAAAGAACACTTTACATAAATATAGTAAGTTACACGATAAAAAATAACTTTTCCCTTTGATATATCGCACCAAATTAGTGATAATTATTTGTAATTTGAAAAATTTGAATCTGAAACTCTGTACTTCTCACTCTTTTAAATGAGATGAAATGATCAAGCAGATAACATCTAATTGGCAAATATATTTTAAGTCTTTAGCGAGGATCTTTTTTTTTTATTTTAAAAGAATATACACTATTTAAATAATCAAAAACATATAAAATTTAAAAGTTTAAATTCTACTTTCCCTAACTTGATTATTAATTTTTATATATAATCCATTTCTATTTACATAATCTATATTAGATCAGAAAAATGTAGAAATAATTCCATTAATAATTTCTTATTAATAAAATTCACTTATAATTAAATAGAATTCTCATGTTTGGAGTTGGAAATATGAAAATGTCAATAAGAAATATAAAAGAAAATTTGAAAACGAAAGTCTCCGTGGCATTAAATATATATTTGCAAAATTAGTTAAATTTAGTCAAATTTACAATCTTACTCATTCAAAGTTGATTTCAAAATTTTATAAAATTTGATAATCATTTTTTTTTAAATACCATTAATTCCATAGAATTGATTGAATATAATTCTAAATAAAATTTTATTTTTATTAAATATAAAATGTATAAATATACAAACCTTTATAAAGTTTGATAGAGAGAATTTCACTAAATTTTATAGAATTTATTTATTTATAAAATTTTATGAAACTTATTTTGCCAAAATCATAATTTCAATATATATATATATATAAAGTACAATGTTTAGGTTAGATATACGGAATGTGGATAGCTCTTATGGATTTAGTATATAAATTATAAAGTCTTAAATTGAAATTTGTACATCTTAAATTTTATTCACATTAAAATCACAGGAAAAGAAAAGAATTGATCTTACAACCGAATGTCATTTATCTACTATCTTACGAAATATCAAATACAGTATGTTTAAACATACTGTTATTTAGAAATAAAAAATGTATTTAATTAAGATAATTACCAACTTTAAGCTCTAAGACATTATCTTTTCTATTATATGTAGATGAGTCCATTTCAAGCCCCAAAATCACTTATTTAAGTTATTTTCGAAATACTTTAGTTTAAACCTAATTTTTCAGTTTATGTTTTGATTCTGTTTTATCATAATTTATTTCCTTATGTTATTTTAAGATTTATAAAACATATATAAATCTCTTTTTCATCTTTTTGAGGCACATTTTAATTTATAAATCAAATTCACTCTTATTTTAAAATTTATTTTCTTCAAACGCTTTCACGTTGCGTCAACTTCTGTTTTCTAATTCTTTTTTTCTACTTAAGAAACTACAGCGGATAGATACTGTTAAATAATCAAATGCATAAAATTCAATGTTTCAATGAAATAATTTGACTTGTAATTTATAACAATTCAAATTGTCACACCAATTTTTTCTTTTTTTTTTACTTTGCCTTATATTCAACTCCTGTCACCATTGATTAAAAGTAAAACTACCAGACTTAAAGTATAAAACAATAACTATGTCTTTTTTTTTTTCGTACATTAGAAAGTTAAAAAAAAAAGATATTCTTCCATCTCATAATAATGGGCTTATAGTTATTTTCATATGAATTAAGAAAATGTATTTTTTATAGTTAAAATAGTGTAGTACATTTTTCTTATAATACTTCTAATTAATAATATTTATTTGATACCAATATAAATAAATAAAAATATAATAGGGTATTAATTATAATTTAAAAAAAAAAAAAAAGCAAATTACTTTTGAAATGGACGAAAAAAAATAAACCTATTATTATAGGGTTAATGTGGAGGAAAGTCATAATTTATTTGGTGGAACATTTCAATGTGAATTCCTTCATTAATTTCACGAAGATATATACTATATGCAAGCAGCCCTGTCAGCTCTACGCTAAATTAGATTAGTTAAGAGGTCAATTTCAGCGTGCTCAGCAAGAACATGTCCCTTAATAAATTAATTAATTAATTAAAGTATTTAGAAATTAATTTTTAAAATAATTTTATTTCTCTGTTTGTACAAAGAATGGAATCTTGGAGAATTTAATAACTATATATATATATATATATATAAAGGATTAATCAACACGCTGTGATTGGTTATTAGAATTTTTTAATTGGTTCATATTAATTATTAAAATTATAAGATACAACAAAGTTCTTTATCTTGCTTGGAAGAAATTAAATTTGAGGAAAGAAGATTGTATAATAATTTAATTCTATTTAGCCAGTTATATAGTATTAATCCAATTAAAATATCTTTATTAACTGTTCCACGAGTTACAATGGGCTGCATTTTTAATTAGGATAATCTTGGCTGTTCAGCACAGCACAGAAACCGGCGCGCTTTCTGTTTTTATTTTTATTTTTTTAATTTATCTTATTCTCTAAAAAATTTTTAGATAAACTAAATTTATCACTTCACTTATAAATTAAACCAATAAAAATATAATATGTCAATTAATAATTCTAAATCATCCATAGATTATTTATATTAAATTAGTTTACGGTGATTTGATATTATTAATTAATATATTATATTTATATTAATTTAATTTATGAATAATTTGATAGATTTACTTTACCTAATAATTTTTTCTATTTTTTATTATTAATTTCTAGATGGATAAATAGTGAAACTGGTAAAAGAAATTTTACAATAAATTAATTTTATTGCTAAAAAAATTAACAAATGACGATAATCTAAAAAGTTGATATAAAAAAAATTAATATATTAAAAATGAAATTGATATTGAGATATTATTATAAAAAATATTTTATGTATATATATTTTTGGTATATTTCACAATTTTAAACTATATTATATATTGCAAAAAATTACTGATTAGACTTCTAAGTGGAATGTGCAGAAACTTTATTTTATTAGCATAAGCTTATATTGGTAAAAAAATAAATAGGTTTCATAAGATGATGATTATTAGTCTTCCGTAATTGAATGGGAAAACTTTTTTTCATTTTTGAAATTAAAATATATGTTCATATTATAATTTATTTATTTATTTATTATCTTTATGACTTAGTTTACAACTAAATTATCATTCTCTTTTTTATTTTATTTTATTAGGAGTGATTATTCTCTTATCAGTTTTTTTTTTAAATTAGCATTTTCTAATTTGGTCCTTAAATATTAATTATTTATTAAATAGATGGAGAATATTTTACCATAATATTATATCTTATTCAAGTATTCTTATTACAAAGTTTAATAGCCAAGTAGTTAGTTATTAATATTAGCTTACTTTACTAGATAGACTTTGCTGGCATTAGCTACTGAGTTAGTTTCTTTTTAGCTTTTAGCTGAAGCCATCGCTAAAACCTGTATACATCTATTTTTTTCCTTTTCTATTAGAATCACAGTTCAATATTTACTTCTAGATCCCAAATAGTACTCTTTATTTCAAAAAATATATTTTATTTAATAGAGAGTATCTAATTGATAAAAAATAGAAAAGTTTATTTAAATCCAATAGACTTTCTATATTTATTCATTATTTTACTTTATCTCATAAGTATTAATTATTTTAATTTTTCATTTTTTAAATTTGTCCATTAAAAAAAAGTACTAAAATTATCTTAAATAAAATCCATAGAAACTTGTATTGCATTAATTAAAGTTAATATTAATAGTAGCATTTATCTTTCTAAATGTTGAGAGCCAAACTATCTTCTTTAATTTTTAAAAATAAAGAGTTTATTAGAGTTTTAATTTTTGAAATAACTCTTTATAATAAAGAGTTTGACATATATAAAGAGTGTATTAGAGATAATCTTACAAAATAGATGTTATTTAGTTCCATTTTGCATCAAAGCATTTTTCTTTCATTTTCTCAAGAAACAAACACATTTTACCCATGTTGATTTTCTCGAGTCTATCAAAGAAAATTATAGCATTGTATTCATCTCTTTATTATGATTTCTTATTTGCACTTTCTCCTTCGTTTAACAATTCTTTCTTGATCAAATCCTTCTTTTTCAATGGTAAACCCTAATTTTGAAAATAAAATGGAGGATCCTGCAAGCGCTTATGGGCTTCATCCTAATTAGAATCCTTCGTTAATACTTTTCACTCTAATTCTTTCTAGATTAAACTATCATTCTTAGGCCAGAGCGATGAAAATGGTTCTTTAATCAAAGAACAAATTCAAATTTGTTGATGTAAGTATCAAAGTATCAACAACTAGTGATGTGGATTATCAAGCATGGGAGAGGTGTAAGATTATGTTTTGGTCTTGGCTCTGTCGAGTAGTATCTCCTATTATTAACAAGAATCTTATTTAGTTAGATATCGCAGTTGATGTCTTGAACGATCTTAGATATCGTTTCTAACAAGGAGACGCTTTTCGCGTAGCAGAGTTATAAGAGGAGATTTACTCATTTCAACAGAAAATATTGTCCGTTACTGATTTCTTTACTCAATTAAAGATTTTCTAGATGAATTAACCAATTTGAGACCTATGATCCTACTTGTGGTTGTGGTCCTAAGTGTAATTGTGGAGCTTTGAATACTGTTTGAACATATCAACCACTACAATATATATATATATATATATATATTGACTAAAAATTTTATTGGTAAATTATATTTTTTAATGTTGGTAATACGTATACTGACAAACTACTGATAAAAAAATTTAGTCGGTATTTAACTTATTAGTAAAATAATTTACTGGTGGAACACAAAACCATCAGTAATTACCGATGGAAATTTCATTGGTAAATCATTTTTATATTATTGATAAAATAATTTATATTGTCAAAATTTTAAAACGGTAAAATTTTTGTTAGTAATCTATCGCTAAAATTTTATTTTTTTAAAAATAAAAAAATTCGTCAGAAATTCCATGGTAAATTTTAAAGAAATATTTTTTGAAATTAAATATTTTGTTAGTAATTTATCAGGAATTTTATAAATTAGTTTTTTAAAAACTAAAACATTCTGTCAGTAAAATTCTTAAAATATATTTTTTAAAAAATTAAAATAATAAATCAAAAATTAAAATTTTAGGATGAATATGAAAATTTTAAAAAAAGAAGAGATCATAATGTAAATTAGGAACTTTAAAGAATATTAAAAAATGGATAGAATTAAAAACTAAGTTAAAATTACATTTTAAAACTAAAAAAGAATGAAATGAAACTAAAAGAGGGAAAGAGAGATAGTATAAAAGAAAGAGTAAGATTAATTTAAATTTTAGTAAGATAAGTAACTTATTAAATTTATTTTATAGTTACTAAATTATAAAATAAATTTAGTAAGCATAAAAAATTTAATCAAAAAAATAAATTTAACATAATTTTTTTTTCAAAATTACATTAATATACTTTTTTATGCTGTAAAAAATTCTAAGAAATATAAATAATAAAATATAAAAATTAAAGAAAATTAAAATAAATTCGATACATGTTTTCTATTAAAGGATTTGGAATTTAAGAAGAAAAATAGAAAAAATAAAAAAAAAGAAGTATATGAGTATTAAAGAATAAAAGAGTATTAAGTGAAGAAAAAGAAAATAAAAAAAATTAAATGAAAAAGAAAAAAGAAGAACTTTTATTTTTGAGAAATGGAGAGAAGAAGTGTGAGAAAAAGATAGAAAGTGAGAAAAAGAAATTAAGATGTGATAGAAAATGATGAGAAAGAGAAGAGGATGTGTTTTATGATTTTTTGTTTTATACGATTTAGTAACGGTTTAGCAACTAAAGTTTTGTCAATAAATTTTTCAAATAAAAATTTAAAGGAAATTTTTTTCTAAAATTTTCAATTATAAATAGATTAACGACTAAAATTATATTAGTAATTAAATTTTTTTAAAAAATTTGTGAAAATTTGAAAGAAAATTTTCCTCTAAAATTTTTAATTATCGATGGATTATTGATAAAAATTTCATCGTTAATGAAATATTTTTAAAAAATCTAAAATTTTCAATTATCAATAGATTACCAACTAAAATACCATCTGTAATTAATTTTTTTTAAAAAATTATGTGAAAATCTAAAAAAAAATTTCCCTCCAAAATTTTCATTTACTAATAAAATCATTTATTAATATTCTGTTAGTAAATTAAAAATATTTGTTAAAAAACTTTAATTATTAATTTACAGATGGAATAATTCCATTGGTAAATTAAAAATTATTTCTTAAAAATATTTAATTATTAATTTACCAATAGAAAATTTTCATTGCTAAATTAAAAATTAAGTTTTTAAAAAAATTTGATTTTTAATTTAGTAATGAAATTATTTAGTTTGTAAGTTAAAAAATTATTTATTAATTTACTAATGGAATAATTATATCGGTAAATTAAAAATTATTTATTAGAAAATTTTTAATTATTAATTTACTGATGAAATTATTCCGTCGGTAAAATAAAAAATTATATTCTTTAAAAATTTAATTTTTAATTTACCGACGAAATTATTCAGTCTGTAAATTAAAAAAATTATTATTAATTTACCGATAGAATAATTTTTTGATAAATTAAAAAATTTTCGATTTATTAATTTACTGATAAAATATTTTCATCAGTAAATAAAAAAAATATTTCTTAAAAACTTTCAATTATTAATTTACCGATGAAAAATTTTCATCAATAAAAAAAAAAATTATTTACCGACTGAGATAATCCATTGGTAGTTATCAATAATAAAATAAAAATTTTATTTTACTTTTTAATGACAAAAAAGTGCGTCACTAAAGATGGCACAAAATTTGGGCGCTTAATTTAGTGATAAAATTTTCTATTAGTAAATATTATCGGTAATTTGTCGCTAATTACTGGTACTATCCTTTGGCGCGTTATTTAGTGACAAAAGTTTTTCGTCGGTAAATAATTGTCGGTAAATTGCAAAAAAAAAAATAAATCATATTTTGTTAGTATTCTATCGATAATGGACTAATTTACTAACAAAAACACTTCTATCGGTAAATTTTTGTTGGTAAATTGTAATTTTCTTATAGTGAATAAAGTTATTATGTCATAAGGTTTCTTAGAGATTTTAATGAAAGACATTGTTCGTTCACAAATTATGCTTCTTGATCCTTTGCCTTCCAATAAAAAAGTTTTTGCAATGGTGATATAACATGAGGAACAAATGGAAGTGTTAAATGCAACAAGAATTACTGAACCTGCTGTCTTCTATGGAAAGGTTAATAACATTAAGACTAGTGTGAATTACGTTGTTAACCAAGGACAATAGAAAGGTACAGTGTTCCCCTAGGAATATAAGGAGGAAATCAAACTACTGAAATTAATTTTGGTAATGGAACTAAGATAAATTATAATACTTCTAGATGCATTTTCTGTGGATGTATTTAGCATACTGCTGATGTTTGTTATAAAGAGTGTTATAAAAAGCATGGCTATCCTCTCGTTATAAGCCCAAGAATAGAAATATTAGATCATCTGTAAATTAATTAGATTTATCTTTTAAAACTAATCTATCTACTGAAAAAGGATCCATTAGTAATGTTGCAGATAAGAATGATGTTGTTCACAATGAAAATTATAATACTGAGAATTTCAATGCACCTATAATCACTATGGAAATACTACTCTAAATTATTGAATCTCTTACAAGAGACTTCTGTAAACAATGAAAAGGTCACTCATGGTAACACTATCTCTATCAACTATGTGTCCTCAACTTGAAATTTCAGGTAATTGTTACTGTTTTAATGGTTATACTTGAGCCTATACCTTTTATGATTGGATCCTAAACACTAGAGCTACATATCACATCGCGTATAGTATTAAATTGTTTAAAACCTTTAGCAAAACCTCTAGTGTCTTTGTGAATTTACCTAATAGTGAAAGAGTCTCTGTGACACATATGGGCATTGTATAGCTCTCTGATTTCTTTATTCTATATGATGTGTTTTTAGTTCCAAATTTCTCTTTCAACTTAGTTTATGCTAGCATGTTCACTTCACATTCTTATTTTTGCCTAATTCTTTATTGTGAGATTTGTCTAATCCAAGATTTTCAATGCTGGAGGATGATTGGATCAACTGAAAAATCTAATGAACTATATCATTTGTCACTACTTTCTTCCATGAACAAAGTTGTTTCTGTTTCTTGTAATATATATTTTTTTAATTAGATTGACAAGGCTAATGCCTAGTATTACGAACTTGGTCATTTTTTACTCCTAGACTTAAAATACTTCATACTATAGATTATAATATTTCTCTCCCTTCTCATGTAAGTTGTAACATATGTCATTTTGCAAAACAAAGAAAAAATCCCTTTTCCTATTTGAATATCAATCACTAATAAATTTTTGAGTTAGTTCATATTGACATATGGGGTCCTACTTCTACTGCTTCCATGCATGGACTCAAATATTTCCTCACTATTATTGGTAATTTCAGTAGGATTACTTGGCTTTATTTGATGAAAATATAAATCAAAAGCTAGAATTCTTCTAAAAAATTTTATGCCTATAAATACATTAAGGTGTAATAGAAGTGATAATGGACTGGAATTTGACATGCCTGACTTCTATACTTCTCTTGGCACCATACACCAAACCACTATTTGTGTTTATACTCAATAAAATAATGTAGTAGAAAGGAAGCACCAACATATACTAAATGTAGCCAGGGCTTTTAAGTTTCAAGCATCCTTACCATTGATTTTTTAGGTTGGTTCTCTTGTCATTTCAAATAAAGATCCTTTTGATATTCTCTACCATAAACCACCAGATTTCAGTGCTCTTAAAGTCTTTGGTTGTCTATGCGATGCGTCCACTGTTGTAGAGCATAAAAGCAAATTTGATTCAAGATCTCAGAAATGTATTTTTCTAGGTATACTAAACCATACAGACTATATATATATATATATATATATATATATATATACAGACACGCACACGCACACACACACACACATGCATATACATAAGAAAATTTTTAGTACCAAACATGTTATTTTCTATGAAACCTTGTTTCCTTAGAAATCAATTTTTGGTTCTTCAGATGATTCATTTGTTTTTCTTACTCCTTATGATACTAGCTCCTTTTTTGAGACTATTGACAAGTTCACTTCTTCATGTGATTCTTTAATCTTTTCTTCTTCTCCTTCTTTTTCTTCATCAATCCTTGCTTCTTCTTTTTTTTTTTTTTTTAAACTCTGCATGCTTCCTTACCTCCCTCTTTACCATCCCCTTTACCATTAAAATTCACCTCTCTTTCAATTCAACCTCCCTTCCATTTGATTCAATACATGAACAACTAAGATTACCTTCTCCAACTAACTCTCTATCTCCTTCACCTTTGTAACCACCTTCTCATCTCCTGCATCCTTACCAACATTAACCCCTACCCCTCTAATTCCCAAACATTCAATCAGACAAATTAAACCACTTGCATATCTTCAAAATTATCAATACAAACCTTTATCCTTTCCCCTTCAATCTAACTCAGTTTCTACTCTCCTCTTACACTTGATAAAGTGTTTTGGTATACTCACCTGTTACCATAGCATCAAACCTCCTATGTTGTTGTTTAATCTATCACAGAACCTCATTCCTATAATGAAGTTATTCAACATTCTTGATGGAGAGAAATTATGGATAAAGAAATTCAAGCATTGGAAGCTAATAAGACATGGGAAATCACCACTTTGTCATATGGTAAACATTTAATTGGATGCAAATGGGCGCATAAGGTAAAGCATAAAGCAAATGGGTTTATTAAAAGGTGTAAAGCAATGCTATTGGCAAAGGACTTAACAACATGACCTAAACTATTTGGACGCTTTTTCTCTAGTGGAAAAAATGGCCACAATCAGAACAATCTCAGCTATTATAGCTTTTACGAACTGGCACTTACAACAACTTAATATCAACAATGCTTTTCTCCATGGCAATTTACATGAAGAGGTCTATATGTAGCTGTCTCCTAGCTTCCAAGCATAATATCCCAATAAAGTATACAGGCTTACTAAGTCTCTTTATGGATTAAGCAAGCTAGCAGACAATGGAACGCTAAACTTACCCCTACTCTCCTTGCATAAATTTTTCAATAAGCTTCATCAGACTTTTCACTTTTTATTAAAACTTGTGTAGAGTCTTTTATTGCTTTACTAGTGTATGTTGATAATGTGATTTTGGCAGATGACATTATGCATCTCATCTCTAAATCAAGTCTTCATGATACTTTTCAAATCAAGGATCTTGGGGAACTCAAGTATTTTTTTAGGATTAGAGATGTTAGATCCAAGGAAGGTATTAATTTGTCTCAAAAAATGTCATGGATCTCTTACAAGAAACAGGAAGGTATTTATTACTTTACTAGTGTATGTTGATAATGTGATCTTGGCCGATGACATTATGCATCTCATCTCTAAAATCAAGTCTTCATGACACTTTTCAAATCAAGGATCTTGGGGAACTCAAGTATTTTTTTAGGATTAGAGATGGTTAGATCCAAGGAAGGTATTAATTTGTCTCAAAAAATGCCGTGGATCTCTTACAAGAAACAGGATTCCTAATTGCTAAACTAGTCAACTCCCCTTTGTCTTCTTCCTCCAAGTTCTTTAAAGGGGACAATGCTTCTTATTAAGATGTTACCTACTACAGGAAACTCATTGGCAAACTTTTATATCTTTGCAATACTATATCTGATTTAAGCTTTGTATTTAGTAATTGTCTCAATTTTTAGATTGTCCTATTGACAATCATGTGTAAGCAACTCATAGGGTTCTCAAATATTTGAAAAAAGCAAGATGACAAGGCTTATTCTTCTCAAAGTCTGGTCAACTACAACTCAAAATTTTGTCTGACTTTGACTAGACTACATGTCTTGATACCAAAAGGTTTGTCACTGGTTATTGTATCTTCCTTAGTGATTCCCAAGTCTCTTGGAAATCAAAGAAGCAACAAACTATCTCTCAATCCTCTTATGAAGCTGAGTATAAGGCTATGACTGCTACTTGTTATGAGCTTCAGTGAATGCTTTATTTGCTTAATGACTTTTAGCTTTCTAATTCTTCACTTGTTATTCTTTATTGTGATAATCAATTTGTAGTCCACATTGCTCATAATCCAGCTTCCATGAAAGAACTAATCATATATAGAATAACAGCTACTTAGTGAGAGCAAAGGTTAATGTAGGTGTTGTCAATCTAATGCTAGTGTCTTCTGCTAACCAAGTAGCAGACTGTTTCACTAAAGCTCTGCTTGTTCTTGACTTTCAACTTCCTATTTTCAAGCTTTGCATACAAAATTTGTATGCTGCAGAAGCCTGAGTTAATTTTTTAGTTAACTTTTTTTGTTATTCAGTTAAATAGTTAGTTATTCATATTAGTTAAATAGGTAGAGCCAATTGGCATTAGTTGTTGAGTTAGTTTCTTTTTAGCTTCTAGCTGAAGTTATAGCTAAAATCTGTATATATGTATTTTTTTTCTTTTCTATGAGAATCAGAGTTCAATATTCAATCATAGAAAAGATGTTATTCTGTGAAAATTATAATAGTGAGATTGTAGAAAAATAATTCACATAAAAGAAAGAAAAATAAAGAAGAGAATTAAAGGAATTGAAAAATAAAAAAAATGAAATAAAAAAAAACATGAGATATTGTTTTTTCATGTTTTCAATTTAGAAAATGGTAATTTTGGGATAAAGGAAAACTGCAGAAAAAAAATTTATAGTTGTTTTCTATAATTTAATTCTTTGTTCTTTGTTCTTTGTTCTTGTTTCATGATTTTTTTAATAATAATAATATACAAAACTAATAGGATTAGGATTTGATCCAAATTCAGCTGCAAAGAATGTAAGCGAGAATATATGTGTTGATTATATATGTAATAAGAATATATTATTTATATTTAAATATGATGATCTGGCACCAAAATCCAATATTAATTTATCACAAACTATAGATGACTAATTAATATGAATACGAGGTGAACATGAGACCAGGTTCGAAAAATAATTTTTATTATATATGTATAAGACTAAAGAATGATAGCTACTTGAAGGAAAAATAATCTATATTTTCTAACAATTAATTTCTTTTTTTTTTTTTTTAATGGATACGTAATTAAGTTCTTTTGAATGGGTCTAAATAAATAAGAAAGCTTTAGGACTTACTAAAGATCTGCAAGTGGCTGACCCAAAAAAAAAAGGGGATTCATACTTTCAAAAGCCTATGATGACTTGTAGATAAGGAAAAAATAATTTCATACTTGATATAAGTTGATTTGCCATTTGTTAGATTAATATACTACCAAAGTAAATTAATCTTTGCTGTTTGAGAGCACAAAAAGTATTTATAGTAAAATCTATTTATATATAGTCACACTGTTGTGATCAAATTATAATTTTATTACTATAAGTAAGGTATAATTTGATAGAAATATAATTACAAAAATTCTTATTCGAACTTAATTAAAGGGCATAAAGTTAATAAAATAATGTTTTAATATAATTAATTAATAAAACATGTTTTGGTACATTGAAAAGAGATACACATAATTTTAAAAAACTATTACACCTATAAATATAATTTTAAAAAATAATTACACTTATCTATGTAATATTAAAAATATGCAAAGTCTATATTAAAAGTTTAAAATTTTATAATCTCTTTATTTATCATATCTACTCGGCTTTCAATTTGTTTACCATATCACATATTATTTACGAACTTAAAAAAATTTATATAAAAAACTAATAAAAGATACCAAAACTTAATATAATATTTAAAACTCACACTCAATAATTCAAATTTTTGATTTAGTTTTTTTTTTGCCTCTCTTTTATCTTGAATATTTTCATATGGCAATTCCCATCACTTACGGAGCCACTTTTGAAAAGTTCAGAGAACCATTCAAACTCCAAATACTTCCCGATGCTAATAATGGCTTATGAGTAGACGTAAATGATTTTGCTTTTATATTTGTGTGGTCGAGATGAGCACCAGCAAATTTGTTCGAAACCTTTCAACTAATTTTTTTTTTAATTTTATTTTTCCAATATGCTTTTTATTTTGAACAAAAATTAATTATATATTTTTATTAAGTTTTAATATATATATATATATATATATATATGATGGCTCAGTCACATCTTTTGGTTAAAAGAAATTTCACAAATCTTAAAAGTTAAGGTGAAACCACCTTTTTTCTCTTAAAATTTAATGGAAAAAATTTTGCGAAGTTTTGAACCTGACCTTTAACATTAGAACACATAATGCTTAATTCATACTTATTTTATGTGATGTTTGTTCTATGAATGGATTTGTAAATTCAAAAAAAAAAAAAAAAAAAATCTGAAGTATTCGCAATAAATTTTATATAAAATTTTAAATAATACAAAAAAAAAATTCAATTATAATTAAAGAAAAAACCTGTGAATCCTCTAAATTAAGTCTATTAAACTCAATTGGTCAGGTAAATTAATTCAGGAACTACATATAATTTCAGGAGCTACATACTAATGGCTGCTGACTACTAAATTCCTGACAATGCCAAGAAGACAAGCATCTACTACTAGCAATAGACATAAGCAAAGCTTCTTCCATTTCTCTATCTACTTGTCGTTTGATCAAGTGAACTATATACTCCATAAAAGTACCATCACATGTTAATTTAATAGGTCCATTCCCAGGTAGGCCAAACTCTTCTTCAGACAAAGCCAAAAGTTCTCTAAAAACATAGTTGTTAAGATACAACATAGGAAATGTGAAACGTTCTTTATCAGCTGTATAAACAACAAAATGGCCTTTATCTGATACTTGGGGCAAGCTTTTGTTGTTGTTGTTGTCGCTGCTGCTGCTTGGAAATGAGATTCTTTTTCTTTTTAAGGCAGCTATCCTTTGCCACTTTCTTGCCATTTTGATAAGTTTCTTGGGACTGATCATGGTTTCTTGATTTAGGTAGGTTTAGAGAGAGATTGGAATGTGAATTTTTGGATTTTGTTGAAGGAAATGGAAGTGGGACTAGTTATATATATACTAACTCAAAAAAGACACCTTCTTGCTTGTATGTTTCTTTGTGTGGGTGCAAACCATGTGAGAATCGGAATTAGACTTGTGGTGGTTTTTGTATGATTGACACATGTGCTTGATTTTTGTCCCTACTAATATCAAGACATCTCAACTCGCGACCAAATTTATTTCTCGTTCAATTGGGTATATTTTTTTTTCACTTCAGAAGTAAGGGTTGGCCCAAGTGGATGAGGCCCATTCTTTTACAAGCTCAGGACTCACCTTAGTGTATTAGACCATATATTTTGAGTTCGGATCGATTACTAAATTGATATAGGAAAATTTCAAAAATAACCAAAAAAAAAAAAGGTAAAAAATATCATTTTCACTATACTCATGAAAAAATTTTAAAAATACCATGTAAACTTCAAAAAATAACATTTTACTATATTATATGTTTGGCATATTTTTTGAATTTGTTCACCAAGAAAAAAAAAACACTCAGAAAATGATAAAAAATAAAAAGATATTAATTTATATTACATTAATGTATACCAACAACTTTACATACAAATTGCAAATTTGTAAAAGATAAACTAACAATAAATGGTATATGTATATGAAATTTTAGTATACTTTAAGAATATATTCAGTATCTGCAACTACTTTATATTTATATAGATTAGAAATATGAAAAATTAAAAAGATAAACAGTAAATGGTAAACGCATATCATAAATTGGTATATATTTAGTATATGTTTATTATCTGTAATTACTTTATATATATACACAAATTGCAAATTTGAAAAAAGTAAAAAGATAAACTAATAGAAAATAATATATGTATAATAAAATTTGGTATATGTTAAGTATATGTTTGTTGTCTGCAACTACTTTAATATATACGTATTGCAAATTTAAAGAATTAAAAAGATAAACTAATAGAAAATGGTATATGTATAGCAAAATTTGGTATACTTTAAGTATCTGCATATACTTTAATGTATATATATCGCAAATTTGAAAAAATTAAAAAGATAAACTAATAGTACATGGTATACATATACCAAAGTTTAATGTATGTTAAGTACATGTTCGGTATCTGCAACTACTTTATATATATACATGTTGCAAATTTGAAAAGAATAAATGGTATACGTACACCAAAATTTAGTATACATTAAGTATATATTTGATATCTGCAACTATATATATTGCAAATTTGAAAAAAATAAAAAGATAAGCTAATAGTAAATGGTATACTTATACCAAAATTTGATATATGTTTGGTATCTGCAACTATGTTATATATATATATATATATATATATATATATATATATATATTGCAAATTTGAAGTGACTAAAAAGATAAACTAATAGTAAATGGTACACATATACCAAAATTTGATATACTTTATATATATATTTGGTATCTGCAACTACTTTATATATATAGATTACAAATTTGAAAAAAAATAAAAAAGACAAACTAATAGTAAATGGTATACATATACCCAAATAAAGTTCAAGCTCAACCCACAAGCACAAATGACATCTAATTTTAAGTCTCATAAGTTAGATTACAATTATCGAAAGAGAGTATCAAAATAATCAAGAAAAGAATCATAGTTGGTAATGTATTCCTCTTATACTTTATAATCGTTAGAACAAACTCACTCTTAATATATTTGTCATTACAATTTGTTTTGATATGCAATATAATTGCTCCCTAATTTATTAATTAATATTTAAATATTTCAGTTATATGCATTACAATGATGGGGCTTTTCTTAATAAAATTATTTATTATTGATTATATTGAAAAGATAATTTAATGATTTAAAATTTTAAAAAGTAGTGTGAATTATTATCTTTTACATCATATAAGTTGCAAAAATCAAACCTAAAATTCATTTAATATAAAAATAAATTTTGTTGAAAATTTCAATTTTAAATTAAATATTTATATAATTTTAGTAATTTATACTTAAAATTTATTAATTTAAGGCTTTGTTTGAGTTTAGGGATTCTTAAATTTATGGATTTAATAAAATT
This sequence comes from Reutealis trisperma, assembly GCA_947687605.1. NCBI lineage: Eukaryota > Viridiplantae > Streptophyta > Magnoliopsida > Malpighiales > Euphorbiaceae > Reutealis > Reutealis trisperma. The sequence goes on from CANTUT010000695.1 coordinate 66,296, forward strand.
TATGGATTGTGAAATCAATAGATTTTCAGAATTGTAAATTAATGGATTATTAGGGACAATTTTGAAATAAAAAAAATTATTACAATCTCTCATACATAAAAAATGGTAAATTTTGAACTTTCCAATGTAGGAGGTAAGAAATTAGAACTTTTGAAAATAAAGAATTTTGGAAAGTGAGATTTTTTAAAATTCATAAACTTTGACCATCTTTTGAATTACCAAACAGTATATTTAATCTAAATTCATGGGTTTTATAAAATCTCTCATTTGAAATACCTCATACCAAACAAGATCTACATAATATATGCTTTTATTAAATTTAAAATTCATTAATAAATTTTATTAATATAATTTTATAAAAGGATTGTTTAAAATTCTATAAAAATACTTAATAAGATAAATAAAATTATTTATTATTTATTATATTGGAAAGATAATTTAATGGTTTAAAATTTTAAAAAGTGGTGTGAATATTAGTCTTTTACATCGAATAATTTGAAAGAATCAAACCTATGATTCATTTGATATAAAAACAAATATTCCTTGAAATTTTCAATTGAAAATGAAATCTTTATAAATATATAATTTTAGTAATTTATACTTGAAATTTATTAATTTGAATAATATATGATTTTATTAAATTTATTAATAACTTTTATTAGTATAATTTTATAAATAAATTGCTTAAAATTCCATAAAAAATTAATGATCTAGAAAAAAGATATTGTACCAATACTAATTTTATTAACTAACTAAATTCAGTTAATTAATATTACTAAATTATTAGTTGATTGAAAAATACATTTTCAAATTAATATATTTTTATAAAACAATAGTTAATTAATAATAATACTAATAACAATAATAATAATGGCGGCCCATGTGAAAATGTACATTATTACTTCATGGGAATAGTGTTTTACTCCTTTCACTCTTGTCAATTGCTACTTCCATAACTTTCTTTAACAAAAGAAAACTGTAAATAAAGAAAAGGAAAAAAATAGAGATTGTATAATTGAAATACAAAGATCTTAAAAATGTATAAAAAAAAAGACTGACGATATGGATGATTTTTTTTTCCCAAAAACCGTTTACTCTGTAATTTTCTCAATTAATATATCATGTAAAAATTAGATATAAAATTTGAAAGAATTAACATTAAAAACTAGTTATTAATTTATAAAACCCATTTATATGGTAAAATCACAAGATTTTCATTCTTAATGAATATGGGATGTGGGATTTTCTTGGTGTAAAAAAAAAATCAATGTGGGATTTTCACATCTTATCTATATTCTAAAAGAACCAAATTAATAAAAAAAAATTAATTTTTAGGTGAACACTTTGCTGATAAATTCTAAATACATATACTGAATATACATGGAAATGTTCTATAAATTTATTTTCTATTAGAAACATGTAAGGTGGTTTGATAATACCCTTATGATCTTTAAACTTATTCAATATAAATGCAATAATTGATTTGAGAATATTCTAGTTATTAAAAAAATAAGATAATAAAACTATGTCTGGTAGATTAATGGCATGAGGGGTCACAAGCTGGTTGATCACAAAGGCTCAAGGTCATAAGAGCCAGAGAAACTGTATTTATGGATGGACCAAATTAGTATAGAGAATATGGATTGAATTGAACAAACATAATGATGTCTATAGACATGCAATTTGGCAATTTGTTGAAGATTAAAGGTCTTGGCAATTCTTTTGGTCCCTATATGTTCCTGTTGAATATAGAAACTAATCAATCAAGCAAAAGGAAAAAGGAAAAAATGTGTGGCTTAAAAAATGCTGTCTTCAGGTTAAATTATGCTGTGAATCTTACGTTCTATGTCACACTACGTGTTTCCTACAAATAGGAAATTCAGTCTAAAGGGTCCTAAATTGTTCGCTATAGGATTTTTTTTACCTTTTCTTCTGCAGGAAATATCAGTCATTATTGTTGATTTTTTTTTTTTCACTTTCATTAAAGTGGTGTTACCCGGGACCGAGCATGATTTAAGAGAATTCAGAAATTTGAAAATTTTTGAAACCAAACCGAACTTAAAAAATTTTTTAAATAGAATCTTTGAAACCGAACTGTAAAAAAAATATTTATACCGAACTGTCCCAATTTTTCGAGATGATTTAGGATGAAGATTGAGGTGTAATGGAATGATTTGATAAGAAATAGAACAAAACGGATATTCAGATATTTTCTATATTTAAATAATTAAAAATATATATTTTCAACTTAAATCTAAAATTATATTAGTACATACAACAAAAATAAAAATCAGAGTATATAGTGCATAATTAAATAAATTGATTTATAATCTACCAAATTAAAATAAAAATCAAATTACAAAGTGTATAATTAAATTTTTTACTTATATATTATCGAAATTTCTTAAATATATTGCTAATTCAATATCAAAGTGTGTGTGTGTGAATATATATTTAAACAAATGCTTCAAATCAGTTGTAGTTTCGGTTCTTTAGTTCGGGACGGTTCAGTATAGTTTAGTACGGTTCTCGATATAGATATCCACTAATTTTCAGAACTGTACAAAAAAAAAAAAAATGACGGTTTGATTCGGAAAAAGTCAAATAGTTAACAGATATTTTTCAATTATGAAGATATTCAGTTTAGATTTTTTATATAATTTAGTATTTCTAAATCCTGTACTCAGAGCTAGCATTATGGATTAATTTATTCACAGAAATATTTAATAAGATAGATATAGAAATACATTTCAATGAGATTACTCATGTTGATATTCAATAAATACAGAATAAACTTACTCTTCTATAAATATGATATAACCATGAATGAAAAATATATTTTATGTCTGGAAAAATTATAAAAATTTTTTATATGAAAATGATTAATTTAGAAATTATGATCATGCAAATTTATATAAAAATTGCATATAATTAAAAAAATTCATTTAATTTACGAGGTCAGAGTTGGAGAGATAATTTCTAATGCACATTAAGAGTATATATACGTAAATTCATAAAGTAGTTTTGGGTGATATTTGGTGAAATTTAAAATTAAGTATTAAAAATTTAAAAATTGAATTTTAAGTGTTAGAAAATTTTAAATTATAAATTTGTTCAAAAACTAAAAATTTAATGTTGACCACGAATTTTAACTTACTATTTTTAACTAAATTTTAGTTTAGTTGATACCTTTAATATAGGTGTTACCAAATAATTTAAAAATAATAAATATTAATAAATTTGAATATTAAATGATATCATTAAATACCACTTTAATTTATTAAAATAAATAAATTGACACTTGGCCATTAAAAAAAATAAAGATATTTGGCATGCCATGTAATGAATATAAAATTCAAATGTGTTCGATTCATGAACCAAATGTAATGAGGTATAGTTGCTTTGGTGGTGTTCCTCCTCTAGATTCCACATTGCTAATATATGTGTGTATGTAACATATATATTGCTCCGCATCTAACAAAATTACTATTATTTTGTTAGATGGCGTGTGGTGTTATGTTGCATGTGTGTGTGTTAATTCAAAAAAAATGTAAAATTAATTGAAAGCGATGTGGTGAGTTGGTGCTGCTTTGGTGGTGTTCATTCTCTAGATTCCACATTGCATATATATGTGTGTGTAACATATATACTCCTCCACGTCTAACAAAATCACCATGAGGTATAGAAGTTTTTTTTTTTTTTTAATCTAGATAATTATGAGTATCATCGAGCCAATTTACATGTTAATTGAGATTAAATTCTCTTTTGGCTAATTCAAAGTACATTTGTCTTACTTCATTTATATATTCAGAAATTATCTCTTGAATACAGGATAATTATAAAATTAATATATGAACTTTGCCAAATCTTATATTTCAGTGTATTAATTTTATTTTTTATTAATTAAATGTTTGGATGAATGTATTTTTTTAATTAGGTGCATTTGATCGAATATTTTTTTTCCATGACTATTAAAAAATATTATTTTACACCACTTAGCAAATGAAACAAATTTATAAAAAATATTTCGAGAGTTTCCAGAAAAGTATATTTTTTTTAGCATCTAAAAGAAAGAATAGTTAAAAGACAATAAAAAGTGAAAAAAAAAATTGAGATAAAACGGGTCAATGATTAAGTATGATATCATTGATTGAGTAAAAAAAAAAAATCCATTTAAATTTTTGGGTGAGAAATTCCAGCTAGATGCCTTTGATTAAAAAAAAATTGTACATTTATATTAATAAAAAAAATAAAGTTTAAGAAATTGAAATAAAAAAAATTGATAAAATTCAAGCACTAAGACAAATTTAGTAAGTTATAATGTAATATAATTTAAAATATATTTGACAGATCGCAATAGAGTGTAATGTAATGTAATTAAATAAATTTCTAATATAAATTTAAATTAAAAATTTATTTAATTATATTATATTATATCGCATTACAATTAAACAAACGCATTTTTAATATAATCAAATGTATTTTTAATATAATGTGTATACTAAAAATTTATTTAATTATATTATATTATATTGCATAATGACCTATTAAACATATTTTAAAAATATAATTATCCAAAGTGTAATAATTAATTATCAAAATAAACAGTTTTACCAATTAATCTAGAGGAAATTACACCATATACTCTTTTTTATTTTTAATTACAAATTTAATCTCATTTTTATTTTTTTATATTTTTATTCTCTTCCATTTATTTTTATACTGCCTCTTTACTTTTTGTTTAAAAAAAAATACACTCTTTGCATTTCTTTTCTTTTTAATTATGGTTTTAACTTTTATTTTGTTAATTCATTTATTATTTTTCCAAGTAAATATTTTATGGAAATAGTATTTACTATGCTTACATTTTTTTAATCTTTAAGAATTATTATTATTATCTTTTTTTTTTTTTGCAGGTAAGTATTTGGCAGCTCACGTGCTTGGATTATCTTGGATTAGTTTGTGCACCTAATGGCCACCTTGCTAAAGTGCAACTCAATTTAACAATATCATAATTCTATTTAATCTATAAAAATATTTTTACTATCATATGGTTCATTATTCCAACCATCAACAATATTACTCTTTTCCTAATTTTTAGTCAACCATGTCTCTGTTTTAATCTATTATTATTACTACTATTAGTTTGATTACTTTAATTTTATTATTATTATTATTATTATTATTGGCATTTATTAATTATTGTTTTAGAAAAAAAATCCATTAATTATGTTTTTTACACCACATGTAGTTAATTAATTTAACTAAATTTTTTAATCAATTAATTAAATTAATCAGTATACATTAATGCTTCAAAAAAATCTGTAAATATTAAAGTAGTTGCAAATAAAAATAAATATATCCGTAACGTATACCAAATTTTGGTATATGATGTATACCAAATTTGGTGTATGTATATTATTTACTATTGCTTTCTCTTTTTAATTTTTTCATCTTTTCAATTTGTATTAATATAAAGTAGTTGTAGATACCAAACATAACTCAATACATACCAATTATGGTATATGTATACTATCTATTGTTACTTTATCTTTTTAATTTTTTCATATTTCTAATTTGAAATATAAAGTAGTTGCAGATACTAAACATATACCAAAAGTATACCAATTGATAATATACATATATCATTTCATTTACTTTGTTTTTCATATTTGCAAATCTGTATGAATATGAATTAGTTGCATATACCAAAAGTATACAATTGGATGGTATACATATACCATTTAATTTTGTTTCTCATATGTGCAATTTGTTTAAATATAAATTAGTTGCAGATATAAAAAATATACCAAAAAATATACTGTTTGATTATATACATATACCATTTACTTTGTTTTTCATATTTCCAAATCTGTATGAGTATGAAATAGTTGCATATATCAGAAATATACCAAAAGTATTCCAATTTATAGTATATGTATACCATTTGCTTTATGGTGTTTTTCGTATTCTGCAATATGTATAAACATAAGTTAGTTGCATATACAAAGAATATACTAGAAGTATACCCTTTGATATTATATGTATACCACTTAAAAGGATCCCATAAAAAAAATTACAATGCAAAAAAAAAAAAAAAAAAAAAAAGAACATTTATTTAAAAAACTAAAAAACTAAGCAAAATAAACAAAAAAATTCTATCTTCACAACCTTTATTTAAAAAACTAAAAAACCAAATGTGAGCTCATACAAAATTAACAAAAACAAATATTTATATTAATATTAATATTATTATATTAATAATAAAATAAAATAAAATAAAATTATTAATATTAATATTAATATTATTCTTTTTTAATTGCATTTATGAATTATTGTTTTAAAAAAAATCCATTAATTATTTCTATACACCACACTTAGTTAATTAATTTAACTAAAATTTTTAATTAATTAAATTAATCAGTATAAATACAAAATAATTGTAAATACCAAATATATACTAAAAGTATACCAATTGATGATATACATATACCATTCGCTTTTATTTTATTTTTCTTTTTCATATTACCATTCGCTTTTATTTTATTTTTCTTTTTCATATTTGTGATCTGTATAAATATAAAATAGTTGCCTATACCAAAAGTATACCTAAAGTATACAAATTTATGGTATACATATTGCTTTTACTTTATTTTCTCTTTTTCTTATTTGCAATATATATAAATATAAAGTAGCTGCTATACAAAACTAGACCAAAAGTATAGCAATTTATGGTACCCGAATACCATTCACTTTATTTTCTTTTCCTATTTGCAATCTATATAAATATAAATTAGTTGTAGATACCAAAAGTATACCAATTTATGGTATACATATACCATTTACTTTATTTTCTTTTTCCTGTAGATACCAAAAGTATACCAATTTATGGTATACATATACCATTTACTTTATTTTCTTTTTCCTATTTGCAATATGCATAAAATATACTAAAATAATTGCAGATATCAAAAATATACTAAAAGTATACCAAATATATACCATTTGTCTAAAAAAAAAAATACCAAATATATACCATTTACTTAAAAAATATATACCAAATATATATAAAAAAAAAAACATAAACTATTTTTTGGGTCTTTTTTATGAATAAACTAAAAAATATACTATTTATTGTTAGTGTATCTTTTTAATATTTTCAAATTTGCGATATATAAATATTAAAGCAATTGCAAATATCAAATATATACATAACTTATACCATATTTTTCATAAACATATGCCATATACTGTTGTTGTTTTTTTTTTTTTTTTTCCATATACTGTTGTTTTTTTTTTTTAAGTGTGGAAATGCATTTTTTTTTTTGACATTATTGTCAATTGATCAAAATATTTGTATATAATAAAAATATTGACTGCATCAATCAATTAAAATGCATAAAAATGAATAAAATTATTTTTTCTTATTATTAACTTTTTACCATTGTTAGTTTCTATTATTTTTCATTTAAATTAGTTTTCATTTATTATAATATAAAATTATTTTTCTTATTATTAATTTCTTACCGTTATTAGTTTCTATTATTTTTTTCTATTTTTCATTTATAGTTTTTATTTATTATAATATATATGATTATTAAGAGCTTATTTAATAAAATAAAAAAATATAATTAATTTTGTAATAACATTAAAAAATTAAAATTGCAGACATTTTTTTTTAAATTAAACAGCTGAACCATTAATATTTAACATTAACTAATTATTAATTAGTCAACTATTAATTTACAATATATTATTGTTTAGTAATGTGACATCTAAAATTAAAAAAAAAAAAAAAAAAAGAAAATGGCATCTCTATCACCATGTCGTATCACCATCACAGTTGTCATACTTCTTCTCGAGAGGCCTATATTTTTAAGTTTTTTTTTTCTTTTTGGGCTTATTGTTATAATATTTTTTCTTGTTTTATGTATTTGTGTAAAAAACCCATTAATCTACGACTTGGATATAGAATTTGTGCTGGAGTGAATGACAACGAAACTATGAAAGAATGTATCATTCTGTAAATTGAAATATGTTATGTGTCATGAAATAAATTATAGATGTCCTTGGCTTTATTTTTGTTTTGAACGTGTCACGTATGTATTACACGAGCCAATGAAAATGTACCTGACTTTTTAATTAGATGATTGTAAATTCTCAGTTCTCGCACACAATTAATACTGAAATTTTAATAGCACCTAATTTAAAAGTAATTAAATTTGAGAATTTAATGAGCTTGGAAAGAAAACAAGTTAAAAATTTAAGTTAAGTTGAAAGGAATTGAATTGCAATATATTGAATTGAAATTATTGCATTTACAAGAATTGAAAAGATGGAAATTGAAAATGAGATTGAAAAAATGTAAATACAATATTTAGAATCGAAATTGCGGAAAAAAAGCATTGAAATTGAAATTGGTTGATCTTGAATATTGATTATTGTCCTTTTTTTTTTTTTTTCCATTTCATTCTGCTATTTATAATGACTCGAAATAACTGCTTGAATTTGAAATACAGCCCGAGTACTGCGCCATTTCTCCATTTAGAGTCCGCTCTCTTTGGTGCGTGGGGAAATTTGTACTTTAGAGAGCTCCGCATTTTTCGTGATGTGGGAATCTCTTATAATTAATTGACATTTTCATGACAATTTTCGAGTCATGTTCAATCTGTGTTAGCATTTTTTTTGACCCATTATCTTCAAATCAACTTAATTAATTATCTAATTAATAAAATAATTAAATTAATTGATTACTTAAACTGGATTTTAATTAGGCCTTTAATTGGATTCTAATGGTTGGGCCTGTAATCTTAAGTGAATTGGGCCCAAAACATGAGGTGCAAATAATACCCCTTTTATATTTATAAATTGGCCCAAAGGCCTAACAATAAATATCAGCTCTTACTTCTAAACCACAGTGTTTCTCCATCGTAAATACAAGAATTAGGCCTAAAATTATTCAACCCAGCAGACAAATGGTATTGGAACAAGACACCAAAAGAATAAACTCAAGGAAAAAGAAGAAGAGTCATGCTGTGTGAAATATGCAATAGTAAAAATCGTAAATAAGTAATATAATAGTATTAGTAGTAAAGTAGAGTGTCGATTCCACGAAAAAGAATTCATATATATCAAAATTAGGATTTTTTTTACTATTTAGAAAATCAAATACGATGAAAAAAAAAGTCAAATTAAACAAATATAATAAAAAAAAAATTTAATATATATAAAAGGCCAAGGATTTAAATTTAATCAATTAACCACCTGTGATTTCTCTACATTCTCTATATTGATTTTATTTTATTTGAATTAATGATTAAATTTTCCTAAATTATGTGAAACTCTCTCTTAAAATAAATCACAAATATTCATATTAACTTTGTGATTACTCTCGTGATTATAAAAAATTAACACAAACTGATTAAATTTTATGAAAATCCTTTTAACAATCACGAAAGAGTATTTTTATTTTGAAACAATACATACTCTAAGTCTAATATCTCAGTAAACTAATATTATACTTCCACTCTTGCTATTTCATATAATATCTTTAAACATATAAATAATGAACAATTATTCACAAGCATTAAGCCCTAAGATAAAAGAATAATTATAATAATCAAAACTAATTAATCAAACATAGATAATCATAAGCAAATCAAGAGATTACCTCTAAATCCTAGAGAAGGATTTTAGTTACTCATATTTAAGAACAAAGAAGTAATTAAATTAACACATAATTTAAAATGAAATATGATCTCTTTGAAATTATTATTAAATTAAAAAATAATATTTAGAAAAAATTCTAAAGCAATTAATGAGAAGCAGTTTTCAAGTTTTGATGAATCTCCAAATTTGAATCTCCTCCTTAGAAGAATCTTCAATTAAAACTAAAAAAATAATGTAAAAAAAATTTTGAGGATGAAAAACTTGATCATTTGAGTTCTAAAGGATCTAATCTATTTATAGAGTCCAATCTTAGGTTTAGAGGGAGTTTGAAACCTTAAGAGCTCTAAGAAAATCGGAATTCTTAATCTCCTTTGAAGTACAACTCAAATAGGAATTAAAATCGCTCTTTGAAACCCATCAAACATCATATAGCTATGTAATTAGCTCATTATTACATGGTTGTGTAACTAGTCATCTCAAAATTTGAAATTTAATTGCACAAACAGATCCATTTTTTATTACATAGCTGTGTAATTAATGTACTACATGGCTATGTATATTCTTTTGCATTTCTAAGATAAAAGATGACTAAATTTGGCTTAAAGTTTTCATAAATTGTATATATTTCTTTTAAATTTTCACGCATTTTGAATCACCTCAATATGATATCTATTTCTCGAGTTATATTCAAAATACTAAAAGGTGTCTAAATTATCAATACCAATAAGAAGGTGTTCGGTCATGTATGTCTAAAACTTTTTTTTTTTGCACTTCTTTTGTTTCAAATTGCATACAAATTCATTCCAATTGATTTTCAAACTTTGGAATCCTTTAAAATTGAATAGAATCCTTCCAAATAATCTAAAAAAACTTGAAACAAACTATTAAACCAAATTTTAATAAAAACAAATAAAATAAAACTTAAATAATACATTTGATGGATACATTAATAACAAATACTCTATTTATTAATAGCATTATTTGCACTTATCAAACCCTTCTTGAATTTGAATGCAGGACTCCCAAAATTTTTCAACTCCACTGTAAATCTCAGGCCACCATCTTTTATAACTCCAACAAATCCAAATCTTATTTTTTCAAATTTTTATCAAGGTAATCCTTTCAAAATACCCGTCTCATCTACACAAACAATTTCCTTCATCAATCCAAATTTTGAAAATCCTCTATCTACCCAAGAAATTAATACTTTTGTTGAAGAATCATTTAATACTTTTCCCAAAATCTATGTTCCAACAACCATAAATCACACATTCAAGACTATAAAACTCAAAATCAATCTTTTTGCCTGTTCGATACCCCTCCACCTGCTGTATTATTGCCATCATTAGTGAATCTAAGTTTAGTAGGTGCAGTGCCGCTATTTGACTCTCTAACAGCAGCTAAGAGAACCGCTGTTAGCGAATTCAGTTCCACCAGCAGCTGCGACAATCCTTTTGCTTGCCAACCTGTTCACACACCCACACCGAACGTTAGCTTTCTCTCATAGGTCAATAGTCGTTAGCCCGTTTGTGCACCAGACACTGCTCACGCTAGTGCCATCACGCTTCAGCTTGTTCGCCTACCAATTCTCGTTCAACAGCCAGTAGCAAGAGAGCCTCGCAGGCCTAGCGGTGCCGTCGCTAAGCTCAGTTGCTTCAGTGGGTCCAGTTCATCTCCAGTTACCAATAACCCAACACCTTTCTTTAAATTTTTCCCAAGAGCCTTCAAGATGAAAAATTTCTTAGGAAATGTACTTCTAAAACCTACTTTTTACAAATTAAAATTCTCAATTGGGTTTTTTTTTTTTTTAGTCAATCTTTTGCCTTGAGATTACTTTATTGGCATGATTTTCTTGGAAAATAAATGATATGATATTGATACGCTTTCCAAGAAAATATTTTTGATTTTTATTGACTAAAAAACCTAGGTGGAATTGGTGAATGGTGTTGATTTTTAGTTTGTAATTTGTTTACTTGGACTTTGATGAATTTGGTAAAGATTTGAGTGAAATTGATGGAGTTGATGATGAAAATACTTTGGGCTTTGTATTTTGGATGGTACTGAATTTGAAATTGGCGAAAAATACTAAATGACATTGATGAAATTTATTGGTCTTTTTGTTTGGTGCAATTATTTTTTGCTTAGTATCCTTGAAATATTTGGTTTAGGATTATTTTGGATTGATTGTCTTGAACATATGATACCCCTTGTATGAGTTTTTAAGTGCACTTATTAAATTTCTTTAGAACTTTTATAGCTAATTAAGACTAGGACAATAATTGAATTAGCTAAATTCTAAATTTTAGATGCATTTTAGCCTAATTTGGGTTTTACCCAAAGTTTGACCGAAATTTTATATTGATTTGTCATTGAATTTCGATATTTATCAAACAAATTCTCATTCTGACACTATAACCAAACCAAAAAATATAGAAAAAAGAAACATTGTTGGGCTCTTTTGAAGAAATACATGGATTGAATTTTTTTTAGTCTAAAAGTTTATATGAAACTTTTGGTCTAAATCTCCCAAAAATAAAAAATATGTAAAATGTTAGGCTTGGGGATACCTAAACTGAGTTACAATAATTCTAGCCAAAAAAAGGTTATTAGTCCTCTTTTGAAAGTACCATATACCATAACCTTTACACATTATGCAACATTTATAATCTTATAATCATTAAAGGCATTTACTTATTTAAATTAGAAAATAATATGTGTATCTTCATTTAATGCTATTTTTTTTTGGCAGATATTATCATGGTTACTCCTGCAAGTTTCAATCAGTTTCCAATGTTGCTCATATGTATACTCCTAAGATATTCATCTCCATTTACTTTTGATTTAGTCTTTTCTTTATTGCTTCCTAGGGCTTACTCTCCCTTAACTCTCTACCTACAGTGATTTCAACTTCAATTCCTAGGACCACCACTTTAGTCATTCTACAAGTTAGTATTCCAGAGGGCATAATTAATTTATAGATGCCTATTTATCTTATGTTTATCACTCTCTTTCCTTTTAAACTTGCTTCTAACAGGCTCTTTCTATTCCAACTTCATATCCACCTTGGTGCCATCTTTATATTGCCCCACCTTTGCCTTCTCATTTATATTTTAGGTAAAATTTCTGCTTATTTGTCTTGCCTTACCAAATTTTTCCTTGGATCATGATATATATTTCCCTTGTATGTGTGAACCTTCAATTTTGCATTCTCATAATATGGCCGTGGTTTGACACCTGCTAAATTTAGTATACTACATAGAGCCAATAAGACATTCTCACTCTGACAAGATACTTAATTTTATGATAACACTATAAAATTATTTAATTTTTAGATACTGACCGACATCACTGTGACACTTTTTTTGATTCTGATCAGATATTCTGTATCATATAATATTTTTCCAAAATTGATCGACTGTCTCCCAAAGCTAACTGCCAAATCATTTGATAATTAATTTTGAGTCCATCAACACTGACTGGTAATTTTTTAGAATCTCAAAACACCGAAAATTGATCCGAAAGTCCTAAATTGCCTGAAAAGCCTAGAAGGCCGGCAGAGCTGTCAACATGGCCAATGGATCTGCTAAGACTTTGAGTAGATCCTCTAGATCTCCTAGCGGCTACCGTCAGAGTGGTTGTTGATGCCTCCTAGAAAGCAGATAGATCTGCCAAGTCTCCCAGCAGCTGTCGCCAGAGTGGCTGGCGATGCTTCCCAGAAGGCAGGCATATCTGTGGATCTCCTGGTCACTCCTCCCAACATGCCAGTAGATTTGCTGGCTTCCCCCGCAGCTAGTCCTCCCCTACTGCCTAGAAATTTTCTTTTTTGTCCTTTCCAACCTGATTATCATCCCTTTTAACTTCTTTTTGGTCTTTTTACATTTTTATTTCCTAAAATACCCTTTCTATCCACCATTTGCCTAGAAATGCTCTTTCTATCCACAATTTTCAACACTCCTTGAGCATTATTGATAGTTATCCACTATTCTCTCTCTATAAGTAATTTATTTATACTTTCCTTGAACAGCCCTTAAAATCAATTAAATTCTATTTGATTTTAATTAATTTTAGTTAATTAATCATATTAATTAATTAATCATTTCAATTAATTAATTAATCTACTTAATTAATTAAATTAATTAATTGATTAATCATTTTAATTAATTAACTAATCTACTAGTTAATTAGGCAATTAAGTATTCTCCTTGAGTAATTAATCAATTAAATTAATCTTCCTTGGGTTAATTAAATCAAATGCACTCTATTTGAGTAGGATTCCCTTTTTTCAAAACCGATAAAATGAAATTTCAGTCCAGAAAAACCATCCGCTCCTCACATATGTCAAAAGAGAAGGTATAGCATTTTCCTTCACCCACACAAATCTTCAAATCAAATCAAATTAATATGATATCTCAACCTCTCCACTTAACTGTTTAATGAACTAAATAGATTTTGATCCCCATACAATGGAGTACGTAGGCACACTTAGAGTCTAAATTCAAGTCTCAAATCCAAATCCCAAATAATTTCCTTCCCCTTTTATTTTCAATGTAAATATTTATTTATATTTTGTAAGGAAATTTGTGATCTTCATAAAATTCGACAAGAGCTAGAGAAGATATCTTATTACTTAATCAATGTAATTAGTCAATTTAATTATCTTGGAGTTAAGGAGTGTTGTGGTTTTTCTAGAATCTATAAGGACTAGAAGGAATATCCACTTTAGCTTATGGATGTGTAATTACTTGTTCTTTATTCGCTATGCATTGGTAATTATGCCATGTTCATGTATCTTAATTGTCATTTATATTTGTCATTCATGAAATCAATTCTTAAGTCAAATAAAACTTAGGAGCCAAATTTAGATTATTTGAAATAAAAAAGCTAGTCGTCTAACTCAACCTGGTTTGAAAGCTAGTAATTTTATCCTTGGATAAATTAATTGAAAAATTAATGATTGAAGTCAAATTTTAGATTTTGTCCTTAATTTCCACTTTAAAAAATAAATTAGGGTGGTGACTCTCAAATCCTTTCAAAAAATAAAGTCAATTTTTCGAATGATATCTGTTTTAATCATAAGCACCAAAACTTGAACCTAAACCTTAAAAATTGCTCGCCTTCAAAGCTTTTGAGTGAGGGGGTGTTGAGCGAGGTCTAATAGTTGGTGGCTCCATTGGAGGTCAGTTGCTAGCCTTTTTTTTTTTTTTTTTAAAAAAAGAAAGCAAATAAGAGGATTACTACTTGGTTTGGATTTTTTCCAAAAATTATCTCTTTTTGACTCATTTAAGTTTAATTTAACTTTCATGCATCTCTTTGCATAATAAATGCTTTTTGTCTAACTTTTGTAATTTAGGAAAATTTTTGGATGGTGAGTAGCATTAGCTTAAAAACTCTTTTTGAGTATATTGGGAGATAGCAAAGGCATTTCACCTCACGATAAATCTCTGATCATTTTGGTGGTGTAATGAGCAATCTGTATTGTTGGACCCATGTGAGAATCTTTAACTCACATATGGTTAGGTATATCGATAGTCTAATGGGACAAGGACCCTTAAACCAAGCCACTTTTCATCCTTATACATGTAGTTTCCCTAGCCTTTGAACTTAGGTTCTATGTACCATAATAAAGACCTTGTGCATATACTCATGAAACCTTTTTTGGCATGCATTATGACATTATCATGTATACATAACATAAGCAACTCAAGAATAAAATTCACAAGCACCTTGAAAACTAAAACCCATTGTCCATCACCCTAAAACCCAAAAACCACACTCACTAACTTTCTCAACCATAAACACGATGACCAACTAATAAGGGAATCTTTTTCCTGACATATCATTGCATCTATATATCCTTTTTCTAGTATAAATGCTTACCCTTCCTTTTTTATGGCCAATCCTTTCGATTAAGGTGCCATGAATACTTTCATTACTAGTCTCCTTAAAAGGCAAGAGGAAAATTTCTAATATGCACTCACCATCACCCCTCCCAAGCCAAAACTTTCACTGAGGGTTTCAATGCCCAATAAACCAACTTCAATAATGCCATTAATGCACAACACCAATCCATTATCAATGAGTTCAAAGAAATGACTAATACCATCCCTACTTCCTATCCTTCTCATGTTGAGCATGTCTCTACTCAAGCAGGTACTAGCTGCGCTCCCACCTTTTCTCCACCTATTACCGATAAGGGAAAAGCAGTTAAGACTCCCACCTCTCATGCTTTGGACTTAAACACTTCTGTTCCTCCTCCCTGAATCCTTTTCAAGGAGGGGATTTCTCCAACTTCTCAATCCAAAGAAGTTAATGGAGAAATTTAAGGTAATGGAAAAGAAACTCAATAACATCAAAAAGTATGAGGACATGATAAAAGTTGATTCTTTGACTCTTTTCTTGAATGTAAGTGTTCCATCAAAATTTAAAATGCCTGTCATGAAAAGATCAATGACACCACCTACCCTAAGACTCATCTCAAAATATATGTAGGTGCTATAAGACCATTTGGAGTGGATGATGAGCTATTTGCTCAACTATTCTAACAGTCCCTAACTAGAACTATCACTTAAGATCCGAACCACAAGAAGACATGGGAAGACATTTGCAATGCCTTTGTAAAGCAATACCACTATAACATTGAGATAGATGTCACTGGCTGAGATTTAGAAACCACTATGCAAGGTCAAAGGGAATCCTTCACCTTATTCCTTAGAAGGTGGAAGCCAAAAGTAGCCCAAATGGTGAATTGCCCTTCCAAAGAAGAACAAATTGACATCATTATCAAAAATCTCCTCTCTCAGTACTGGACTATTTGAAAACATAGTGTCTCTTTGACTTTAAAGCTCTCATTGCCATCGTTACCAAGATCAAGGATTTATTTCAATTAGGATGAATATGAATCATCTAATTCAAGGTATAAAACAACAATTACACTACTAATGCCACCAACTCCACTACTAAAAAATGAGGGGAGGTAAATGCCATTTCTTATCACCAGTCGATGAGATTAGAGATAAGGAGGACTTTTTTTGAGCTAGGCATGCCCCTCAACATTATTTCTAAGAAAACCCTAGAGGCTCATTTGGTTAAGTCCTCAGAATGATGAGCTTTTGTAAATCCCTTGCCCATGGGTTATAATGGTAATGAGTATTGTGATTATCACTAAGAAGCGAGGCACAAGACTGATGCATGTAAGGCTCTAAGACACAGAACTCAGGACCTCATCACAATGGAGACATCATTTTCCTTAGGCCAAAGCCTAATATTGCCACTAATCCTCTTTAGAACCACTGAGCTCATCCAATCATCTCCATCTCTGCCCGATAATTGGTACTTTGAGAATAGTGCAAGTCTTGTTATGCCTGAGTGTAAATCCTTAATTTTGCACTCTTATAACTATCACAACTTGACATCTACTAAGTTTAGTATGATACACAGTGCCAATACGGTAGTCCTGCTAGCCGGTTAGCAGATATGGGGCAAGGGGGCAGTACCTTTTGTAGGGAGTAGAAGGCAACACCCCCGGAGTAAAAAATATTCTTTCAAGCTTAATACTACAAGAATACTTAATTTTCAATGTTGAATGGCCTCTTTTTGACTCTGATTGGACTTTCTATAATAGAATTTTTTTTTTTCAAAATTGACTACAAGATCATTTGATAATTAATTTTGGACTCAATGACCCTTACTAGTAAATTTTTTGAACCTAAGGGCTCTAGAAATTGACCTAGAAACCTAAAAATTACAGAAACTGGACTCACTTAGAGTTTGCCATAGAGCCTATCTATGGCATTGCAAATCAGATCTACCACTGTGAGGCATTTTGGCTTCAAAAAAGGGGCTTGTAGCATTACAAGAGCCACATAGGGCACTGCAGCACTTCCAGCAGCTGTCCTTTTTCCCTGCACACTGAATTTCCAATTTTACCTCTTCAGCCTGATTTTCAGCCACTTTTAGCCCACTTCTATGGTTTTTGCACTTTTCCATTGCCCAAAATGTCTTTCCTCTTATTTGCCTATAAATACCCCTTCATTTCCCTCATTTCTCTATCCATGGAGTTAGTATTGATAGCTATCCATTTACTCATTCTCTCTCTCTAATTATTTCTTTTATACTCCCTTTGAGTAACCCCCAACTTAATTAATCTCTTTTTGATTTTAATTAATTTGGTTAATCACCCCACATTAATTAATTAATTATTCTTTTAATTAATTAGTTAATCCACTTAATCACATCACCTTAATTAATTAATTAATCTTGTTAATTAATTAATCCACACACTTAATCACACCATATTAATTAATTAATCCACTCACTTACTTAATCAAATCAATTAGTCAATTAATCTTTTTAATTAATTGATTAATCTATCTATCAATATAATCTTCTATTATCATCTACTATCCTTGAGTAGGATCCTTACTCTCCATCATCAATAAAATAGAATTTTGCTTCGATAAAATCCTCCACCCATCGCACATACCAAAAGAGAATGTATAAACAGTTATTCTCACTCACAACCCAAACCAAGTCAAATGAAATCAATTAATTTGTAAACCTCTTCACTTAACCATGGGATGAACTATATAGATTTTCATCACCATTCAACAGGGTATATAAGCACGTCTAGAATCTAAATCCAAACACAAATCCAAATTATAATCAATCCCCTTTCCTTTTTATCTTTTAATATTAATATTTATATTCATATTTTATAAGGGAATTTATGGTCTTCTTAGAATCTTATAAGGGCTACATAAAGCATCTCATTTCTTAATTAATATAATCAATAAAATAATTTTAGAGCTAAGTAGTGACTTATAGTTGTTTTTCAATCCATAAGGACTAGAGAGAACACTCCTTTTAATTTATGAATGTTTTAAATTATTTGCATCTATAATTAGGTCATGCTTCTGTATTTCAATTGCAATTTATACTTATCATCCATGAAAATAATTTTTTAAGTCAAATTAAATTTAAGAGCTAAATTAAATTATTTAAAACCAAAAACCTAGTCTTTGAATCTTCTTTAATTTTGAGACTAGTGTACTTTGTCTTCGCAATAAAATTGGAGTCAATTTAGGGTTTGCCTTAATATTTTTCTAATTAAATAAAATTTAGGTAGTAACTCTCAAAACATTTTCAAAATCAACTTATCTGAGCTTGAGGGCTCTAACGTGAGTTTGAACCCAAATGAGCATTTTGATCCCTCTGAGTAGATCGGACCAGTACTTGGGCGAGGTCTCACAGTTGGTGACTCTACTAGAGATTTGTTGATACCTTTTGAATAAGAGGTAAAGCAAAATAAGAGGATTAATTTTTGGTTGATTTTTTTTCTAAAAAAGAAAAATCTCCTTTTGGCTCATTTAAGTTTAATTTGATTTTTATGTATCACTATGCATAATAAAGGCTCTTTGCCTAACCTTAGTTTTAAGAAAACTTTTGGATGATAAATAGTATTGTCTCGATAATTCTCTATGAATATGTTGGGAGATAGAGAAAGTATTTCACCCTGTAATATCATTTTGGTGATGTAATAAGCAATCCTACAATTCTACCCATGCAAGACTCATTGACTTATATATGGTTAGGTGTATCATTGTTCTGGTAGGATGAGGACTTTTAACCAAATTGCCCTTTACCCTTGTGCATGTAATTGCCTTAGCTTTTGACCTTAGGTTCTATATACCATAATAAAGACCTTGTACATGTATTCATAAAATCTTTTTTCGGCATGCATCATGACATGACCATGTATACATATAGAAAGATCAAGAGCCTTGTGTCTAGGTTATGTCTTGAATCAAGTCGAGAATTGACATTCATCCAAACCTCTCCCCTTTTAAGCCTAAGATATTTAGCCCATCATCATATCAAGCCCAAAACTTTTGGCATCTCACGTAACTTAAGCCCAAGACGTTTGGCCTACCATCACTTTAAGTATAAAACTTTTAGCACCTCACCTATATTAGGCCTAAAACATTTGGCCTACCATTACCTTAAGCCCAAAACCTATTTCTCTTAAGAGCAAGGCATTTGCAACCTCATTCTTTTAAGACCAAGACATTTGGTCGCCACCACTTTAGGCATAAAATCTTTTGGCATAAGACCCTAAAACTTAAACGTTGTGACCTTTGCCTAAACACTCCAAGATACCAAACCTTCATTTCCAAACTTCAAGCCTAATTACCCCAACCTAAAACCTAGTCTCTAAGCCCAAAAACCTTTTCACCTGAGCCTAAGACCTAATCCTTAAGCCTAATACCTTTGGCTCTATAAACACCTATTTTCCTAACACCTTAAGCCTAAAGCATTTAGCTTGAAACACCTTAGTAAGTCTTTTTTCCTAAAAAAATTGCATGCTTTTATCATATTTCCATTCTTTTTCCATACACTTACTATTCTTTTTTACGTTGAAGGTACTAGTGGCTAATCCAATCAATATGGACACCATGAACAACCTTCTCACCAACCTCCTCAAGAAGTAAGAGGAGAATTTTCAAGCCATTCTCTACTCTGTCCTTAGTACACAATAAGCTAGTTTTAGCAAGGCTTTAGACACCTAACAAAGCCCTGATTGCTCAACAAGTCAACTTCAACAAGGCATTGCATAGATTCAAACATGTTGATCATACCTCATGCTCCCTATATTAATCTAACCAACATCACATCTTCTTATTTTGCTAATTGAACCAAGCCAAATCTAATTAATTCAAATTCCACCACACCTCATCTTGATATGACCAATGCTGTAACTCCTCGCATGGTCAATCGGCGTGACACCTCTCCTTTTTCGATCAACACTACATTTGATTTCTAGTGTTGTAGCCATATCAACTCCTATAATTGGCCTTACCCATTATAGAGAAGTTTCCAAAAATGCCACACAACTAAGCTCAAACATTCATGCCAACCTAACCTCTATTATTGATATGACCAATAATGGAAGAGTCCCTAAAATTTTCATACTACCAAACACCAAAGTTGACCTCTTTTCTTTCTTGAATTCATTTCCAGGAATAGGAACCTCTGTGCAGTTAAACATTAAAGGGCCCATCAAACTACCCTTAAAGCATAACACCATTATACTCTAGCAAACTCACATAATTAGTAAAAGATGCAAGAATAGTAACTCTTATGCTTCCACTCTTATTATCTCTACTAAGAAAGAGGGTAATGAGGTAGCTACCATCCCCAATAACAACCCTATAAATTAGAGAGAAGAAAATTCACTGATTTGGCTATTCCCTTAAGCGTGGTTTACAAGATGACCCTTGAAACTAACTTGGTTAAGCCTCTAGAGCTGAAAGGATCCATTAGCCATCCATCTAAAAACTATAAAGTTGATGAGTATTGCGAGTACCACTAAAAAGCTTAGCAGGAAACTGCCATATGCAAGAACCTAAGGCATCGTATTGACCTCATTAACAATAGAGATATTCTCCCTTTAGGACTAAAACTTAATTTGCACATTGACCTAAAAGCATTATTAATTCCCTTAATGTCAAAAGTTAAATAAGAACACACTTGCTAGCATTTTGAGGAAAACATTGGCCTAGCTAACATACCTTTGTTCGAGTCTTACAATCAAATTGAGTCAATCCTCAGTCCAAGTTAGATTTTGTCGAGTCTTGTGCATCTTTCTCTTCTTTTGAGTCTGTAATTGTCTAAAGTCAGAATCAAAGTTTGTCGTGCATTTCTCTCCTTTTAGGTCTGTAATCAACTAAGGTTAGAATCCATTAAATCTTGCTTTCCTTTTGAGTCTATAATTGATATTCTTAGTTTGTCTTAAAATTTCAATACTACTCGTAATGAAAAAGTTTAAATTTTTCATCTTGTATCTCATGTGTCCTCTTTTTGAATCTAACTTGAATGATACATCAAAAAATAATAATAATAAATTGATAAAAATAGGAAAAATAAAACAAATCAAAAGAAAAATTTGTAAGAAAAGGCAAAAAATATTACATTTTGTCACCAAAAAACATGTATTACACCATTATATCATGCCGAGTTCAATCTTGGTTAAAGATTGAAGACTGAGCAATGCCTAAAACTCAATTGCCAAGTCATTGGATAGTTGTTCCAAGTCATATCAAGGTAATCCTTTTTAAAACTTTACCAAGTTGAGACCTGCCAACTGTTCATTTGGGGCAATCAAGTTTAAAATCCTTAATCAGGCACAAGTACATCTTAATGGCTGTAGATCAATTTCACAAAATGGATTAAATTGGCACTATATCTAAGTACTGAATGCAAAGAAGGTGGCACACTTCATCTAAACCATTATCCTTTATTAGTTTGAAACTCCCTTCGAAATGATAACTGATAATGGCTCCATTTCAAAAGGAGGTAGTCTGATTACTCAGAAATAAGGTAATCAGCATCAACATTCCTCTCCTTATTGACCATATACTAATAGAGCAATTAAGATTGCTAACAAGACCATTAAGACCATTCTATAAAAGATTATTGTGAAACACAAAGAATGGCATATGCATTTACCTACGGCTTTATGGAGATACAGAACAACTATTCGCACTTGCAACGGGGGGCAACCCCATATACTTTGGTTAATGGAATAGAGATCGTCCTTCTGTTGAAATCCAAATCCACTCTGTTATGGTAATGAGAGAAAGCCAGCTAAATTAAGCAGAGTGGATTAGAGGGGTATTATGACTAGTTGGATGCTATTGATGAAAAGATAATAGATTTTTTGTATAAGATTAAAGGTTATCAATAAAAGCTAACCAAACATTTTAACAAGAAAGTGAAAGATAGAGGTTTGTAAGAAGGAAACTTGGTCTTGAAAGAGATTTGAGCTCCTGCTCATGATCCGAAAGGAAAGTTCAGATTGAATTAGGTCAGATTGTATATGCTCAAGAACTCTATTTTACTAAGGTGCCATCTTTATGAACATAGACATGAATGAATTTTTCAATCCTTGCAACCTAGATAAACTAAAGAGATACTTCGTCTAAAGATAATATCTGTAATTAAATTTTTTTCCCTCTTTAATGCACTGTAATAAGAACTACATGGACATGATTCTCCCTATGAAAGAAAAAAGAATAGATGTAATGTAAGGGATATATAAGCAGCCTAATCTCGGCATGATCCAAATCTTAATAAAGATATGTTTTGTCTTATAAGGCATCATGATCTCATATTCTCTATGCTAAAAGTATTATATCAATTGCATCCTCACTTGGTTTCTTTACCTTAAAAAAGGAAAAAAAAAAAAAAGAGAAAAGAAGAAGGAAAATAGAAAAATGCTTACTAAGTTGAAAATCCAAAAGGGCAGCTTAGGCAGAATAGAGCAAGCTCATCGAGTTAAAAACCCTAAAGGGCAACTAAGATAGAAGTTTAAGCTAAAAAAAAGATGTGTCATTCAAATTAGATCCTATTCTAAGCCATATCAAAATCCATCTATTTGAGTCTATATAGTCATTTCGAATAATTTATCCTCCACTTATTGCATGAGTAGTCAAATAATTTTATCTTCCTTAAAGTCATCTTCCTTTGTGCCACCCCTTTTCTTTCTTTAATCATCAAGTTGAATATTGGGTCATCTTAAATAAAAGTTATCCTTACCTATCATCAGGGGCATGTCCATTCTTTCGAGTAACCTTTGGTTAGTCCATCAT
This sequence comes from Reutealis trisperma, assembly GCA_947687605.1. NCBI lineage: Eukaryota > Viridiplantae > Streptophyta > Magnoliopsida > Malpighiales > Euphorbiaceae > Reutealis > Reutealis trisperma. The sequence continues at coordinate 89,611 of CANTUT010000695.1, forward strand.
CCTTTATCAAGGGCATGATCTTTAAGTCATGTCTTCCTATCAAAGTGCTCGAGTCACCAGAAGACCAAAACCATATGGCTTTTCCTCATTCTTATAAGTCCATCTTGAACTTTATGCATATCTAACTGAACCTAAAAAGCATCATCCCTAAAAGTGTTCATAATCTAAATAAAGCATTCTTTCCTTTTTATGAATCATTGCAACAAAATGCACAAAACTGAAGCCTTTGACTGAACCATAATTAATCCATTTGTAATAAGCCTGCAACCTACCTTGGAATCCTAATTTTCTTGGCAAAATGAGAACTACACACACTTTCCAAGAACCCTAACTTCAAATATAAAGCCAATGGATAAAGACTACCTCCCATTTCTAAAGCCCAGCCCCTTGATGACAAGATATTTGAAGGGTCCAAAATCTAAGCCTATCCTTCACTACTCAAAGAAAGTCTAATCTCTAAAACCAAGTCCTTTGGCAAAACATGAATCAATTGAACCCTATAAACTTATCCATGTCATTTCTCTTCGTAATTGAAACCCTATTATACAAAGACCAAGACAAGTCCTCAAAGAGTAGACCTATCAATTATTTATTCACCTTTAAAGCTCCAATCATTTTGCGAAACCTAAACTGAAACTTTCAGTGAAATCATACTCGAATTCTAAACCATTTTCAAATGTCTAAGCAACCAAAACATCCATTAAGACTAAAACCCATTTTCAAAGTCTTATCAAGTGCAAAACCTAGGTATTTTTACCTTGTTTCAATAGGACAGCTGGGTCATATAGAGTGAATCACAAATCCTTATCATTTGTAATCCCCTTATAGCCATAAGCTCTCAAAATCAAACCTAGACTGAACCATCGACACCCCATTATGAAAACCAATCCTTTCTCTAAAGTCTTAGGAAGTCTAAATGAACAAATTCCTTAATAAACCTAAAATAAGCCATCTGCCCACCTAACCAACCCGACTATGTCATTGCCATACCAAGCCCCAGCTCATGTCAAAATAACCAAATTATTATCCCTTAAAAATGGGGCATCCTCCTAAAATCACCTTCTCAGATAATTGATCATTGGTTCAAGGTACATAGTTTGCATAAGTAACTTTTTGTATAGGGTATAGATTACCCATCATAATCATTACTCAAAATATCATAGATTTGTCAAACTTTCCTAGTATAGTCTTAGGAATCCACTATAGAATCATTTTGCAACCTACAAGTCACTTTATTCCAAAGTCATATTTAGGAGTCTACATCGCATACAAATTGCATTATTGACATACACAAAGTAAACCCATAAATACACCCTCTTGGATCTATACATTCATCCATTTCACCTGTCATCACAAACTATCCATAATATAGAAATTAAACAAAAAGTTCATTAATCCCAAAACATACATACATAAATATGCATCATTTATGCACCAACATCTGTGCATATGGAATTATCCATAGTTAGACACCATCATACATATGCTGAGCTAATGACCTCTCCCCCTTATATTTACCAAACATCATCCACCAAGTGATATCAAGCTAAGTAAAAAAAAATGAAGATAGTCACCTATATCCAATAGATAGTCACACTCCATCCAATGGACTGCCCTATGAGTTTAGCAAGCATAATCCAAGATAATTTGCATGAAAAAGTAAAAAAAAAAAATCATTTTTACTGAGGATCATTTCCAAAAGTAAAACAAAAGTCCCACCCATGGGGCATCACCTTCATTTTTACCAAAGATCATTTTTGAAAGTAAAAGGAAGATCTCATAAAGAGCATACCTTCCAAGCCATCATTTTTTGTCACATTTCATACCTAAAACAATTGAGTTGTCTTTGTCCCTTGTTAGGGACATCACCTTTCAAATTGTCAAGTCATCTCTAAGAAATAGCAAAATGCATCTTGCCCCTTATTAATAATGTATAAGTCCAATGCTCATTGCATCAAGCCAAACAAAACCCCTCTCCACTTTCAAAGACTCTTTAAATCGAGTGGCAATCCTATGAAATCTAACTAATAAAGTCCCTTTAATCTCAACAAAGCCCTTTCGGGCCTTCTAAAAGGCCTACCTTTAGAAACCCAAGTTCCTTGACAAAAATCAAAATCAACCATGTTTTTCATAAATTATCCTTTAAGCCCATGAAAATCAATCATCCTTGAAGCCTAAGTAAAAAATTATTCTCAAAGCCCCCATCCATTTCTCTAAGCCCGAATTCATCTCTCTAAACCCATTTTTGGTAAAATCATCTCTAAATCACCAGACATTTGTCCTAGCCCAAAAAGCCTTTTTTGGTATAAAATATCTAATACCAAAATAAACCCTTTGATATGGTAGAAAATATCTTATTACTAAAATAAACCCTTTGATCTAAGCCAGAATCAATCAATGCTAAAGCCATTTTTTATCAAAATGACCAAATCACCTTCTTTCTAAGTCATTACCCTTAAAAGTGTGGTTTCTCCCTAAAACAACCTAAATCTAACACCTTCCAAATAATGACTGGTACCTTATTAAAGATAAATGATACCTCTCTGAATTTGACCGACACCTTTCATAATGATTACTTCCTCCCTAATGCCATTATGGCATTCTTATTTTTAGATAATCTGAATATAGTCTTTAAGATTAATGTTTTTTAATCAATGGAAAACATTTTTATATGACCTTTGCATAGAGCAATGCCCCTCTTTTTAGAGAACCTTTGCATAAAGCAAAGTCTTTCCTTTTTTCAAATAACTATTGCATAGAGCAAGGTCCCCCTTTTTAGATAACCTTTGCATAGAGCAAGGTTTCCTTTTTTATATAACTTTTACATAGGACAAGATCCTCTTTTCAAACAACATTTGCATAAAGCAAAGTCTTATTTTTAGGCAACCTCTGTATAGAGCAAGGTGCCCTCTTTTTAGATAACTTATGCATAGAGCTAGGTCTCTTTCATGTAAATCAATTGTCTTTCACCTGATGCTAACTATTGTATCATTCTGACTATACTTCTAAGCTAAGTAGCCATCTTTCATTTGAACCTGACCGTGGTAACAATCTTTCACCTAAACCTAACTATGATAATAAGCTTCTACTTGATCAATTAAATCTTACCTCTTGAGCTAACTTGCCATAGTTTGAGATTCTTCTCTTATAAAAAATCTTTTTAAAGTCTCTTGAGCTAACTCGCCATAGGTCAAGGCACTCCTCTTGTCTAAAATATTTTCATAAAACTCTCTAGTCGACTCACTATAGGTTGAGGCTTTCCTCTCTTAAAAATCTTTTGAGTCGATTTTCCATAGGTTGAGGATCTCATTTTACTAAATTCTTCTGGAAACCTTTTCAAAATCTCTTGAGCTAACTTGTTATAGGCTAAGACTCTCTATTTACCAAATTTATTCAAATACCTTTTGAAAATCTCTCAGGCTGACTTGCTATAGGTCGAGGCTCTTTATTCACCAAAATCAAATCTTTTAAGTTGACTTGTTATAGGTCGAGGCTATCTTTTATCAATTTCTTTTAAAAATCTCCTCTAAATATATCAAGCTAATTCACTATAGGTTGAGGCTCTCTTTTACTAGATGTTATCAATTCCATTCTCTAAATTTCTCTAGCTAACTCATTATAGGTCGAGGCTCTTCATTCACCAAAATCAAATCTTTCAAGATGTCACTATAGGTCGAGGCTCTTTTTTATCAATTTCTTGCAAAAATTTCCTTTAAATCTCTCAAGCTGACTCGTTATATGTTGAGGCTCCCTGCTCATTTAAGATCTCCCAAAGATATTAGGGGTATCTCTTTCATGCCTATAATCCAAGAGTCCCTTTTATCCAAATCCATTAATTTTCCCTATAAATGTCTAGAAATTGTTAGTTAGACATCCTTGCAGTTCCTTTTTCCACCTCTTTTACCCAAATCCATCAATTTTAGTTATAAATCTCTAGAAATGGTCACTTAAACATTTCCATGGTTCCTATTTTTCAGTCTTGTACCCAAAACAACCATTTTCTCTCATCAAATATATCTAAACATTAGTTTAGATATCACTTTAGTTCCTTTACTATCCCTTTCTTAGGTTTATTATCATTATAATCGCCTTACAGAGAAGCCAATTATGATGAAGGGGGTAGTTGTGAACCCTTAATATTGCACTCTTGTGATTTGATTACAGCTTGACACATACTAAGTTTAATGCACTATGTAGAGCCAGCACAACATTCCTGTTAGCCGATTAGCGGGTAAGGGTCAATGGATAGCATCCTTTATAGGAGAGTGGGAGGCAGCACCCTTGGAGAAAAAAAATATACTTTTAGGCATAACACTACAAGGATACTTAATTTTTAACACAAACTAACCTCTTTCCAAATTTGATCGAACTTTTTATACAATATAGCATTTTCCTGAAACTGATTGGCTTTTTTTTTTTTTTTTTTTTTTTTTTTTTTTTTAAATTGACTACAAAATTACTCGATAATTAATTTTAGACCTATTAACCATGACTGATAAATTCTTTGAACCTTGAAAGCTCTAAAACTAATCTAAAAATTAGAAAAATATAGAAATTAGACTCACTTACAGTCTCCTACAAAGCCCACCTCTGGCACTGCAAAGCCTATTAATGGCATAGAGTAGCCAGCCAAAGGTGTCATTGTGGGGTGTATTACACCATAAAATGGGCTTGTGGTGCTACAAGAGCCACGTGTAACACTGCAGCCCCTTCCGGCAGTTGTTCTTCTCCTTGCATGCTGAATTTTCAATTTTACCCCTCTAGCCTGATTTTTAACAACTTTTTAGCCTAAGCCTATGGTCTTTGCACTTTTTCATTGCCCAAAATGCCCTTTCTCTCATTTGCCTATAAATATCCCTACATTTTCCTTATTTCTCTACTCATAGAGTTAGTGTTGATAGCTATCCATTTACTCATTCTCTCTCTAATTATTTCTTTTATACACTTTTTGAGTAGCCCCTAAATTAATTAATCTCTCTTTGATTTTAATTAATTTGATTAATCACCTGATATTAATTAATTAAATGATTAATCCATTCACCGAATCACACTATATTAATTATTTAATCATTTTAATTAACTAATCCACTCATGCGCTTAATCAAAACAATTAGTTAATTAATCCTTTTAATTAATACATCCATCAATCTAATCCTTCATTCTCGTCCACTCTCCTTAGGTAGGATTCTCTGGCAAAACCATCCGCCCATTGCACACACCAAAAGAAAAGGTATAAACATTTATCCTCACTTACAACCCAAATCATGTCAAATGAAATCAATTAATTTCTAAATTCATCCACTTAATCATGGAATGAACTACATGAGTTTTAATCCTTATTCAATGGAGTATGTAGGCACATTTGGAATCTAAATCCAAACCACAAATCCAAATCCCACTCTTATTTTTCAATTTAAATATTTATATTGATATTTTATAAGGAAATTTATGGTCATTCTAGAATCCCATAAGAGATAGAGAAGGCAGTCTATTTCTTAATTAACATAATCAATGTAATTATTTTGGAGTTAAGGAGCAATGTGTGGTTTTTCTGGAATACATAAGGACTAGAGAGAATACTCTTCTTAACTTGTGGATATTTTAAATTATTTGCATTTGTAGTTATGCCATGCTTATGCATTTCAATCGCAATTTATACATGTCATCCATGAAATCAATTTTTTAAGTGAAATTAAACTTAAGAGGTAAATTGAGATTATTTAAAACAAAAAAAATCTAGTCCTCAAATCCTTTTTTGTCTCAAAGCTAGTGCACTTTTTCTGTAGGATAAAATTAGAGTCAATTTTGGTTTTTTCCTCAATATTTTCTCAATTAAATAAAATTAAGGTGGTGACTCCCAAATTATTTTTAAAATCAACCTATTAGATCTCGAAGGCTCCAATGTGAGCTCAAATCCGAATGAGCATCTTAATCCTCTCTTAATGAATCAGACTAGTACTCGAGTGAGGCCTCACACTGAGTCATGAACTCATTCCATTAACACTCTGAGCCTAAGTTCAAGTCATACAAGTATAAGTCTAAGCCTTTTGAGTCTATTTCTGTTGAATCATTCTTTGAGTTTGAGTTTGTCGAGTCTTGCTTTTTGAGTATGTATTCTATCTGATCGGCTTATCCTTTAATATAAACCACATCATATAATATCATTGGTTTTAGAATATCATGCAATATAAATATCCAAGTGATGCCTTATCATATTATGAAATATAACATGCATTGCCTTTTAGTAGGTTACACCTACATTTTTCAATCCAAAGGGCATGACTACCTATTCAAAATTCCTAATAGCTCCTAGGCATTTGAAATCAATATTGGGAACATCTTCTTCCATTATCAAATTTTGGTTATGACTAAAATATTCATTTATGAAAGATGTAAACTCATTCTTTACAATTGCATCTACTAACAAATTAATCATAGGAGTCATGTACATGTCTTTAGGAGTTGTCAGATTTAAATCCGTAAAATCAATAGAGACACAGAGTTTTCCATTCTTTTTCATTATAGGAACAATATTAGAAAACCAATTTATATACTTAGTAATTCTTAGAAAGCTTGAATTTTGAAGCTTTTCAATTTCTTCCATAACCGTTAACTCTATCTCTTTAGACATCCTTTTAGGAAGTTGCTGGTGTGGTTGAAACTCTAGTTTTATTAAAAGTCTATGTTCTCTAAGCTTCTGCTCAAACCTGGCATTTCCTTATAGCTCTAAGAAAAATAATCTTTAAACTCTTTCAAAACCTTCATAATTTCATTCTTTAGATTCTTTTCTAATAAGATACTAATGTAAGTAATCATTGGCTCTTTAGGAGTGCCAAGGTTCAATTCCTCCATTGGATCATGCATATATGGTGCCATATCATCAAATTTAGTAGGGCTAGCTCTAGATCATGAATTTATAATTCTTCCACCTCTTCATCAAGTTCTTGCACATAATTATTTTAGCTCCAAAAGCATTAGAAAATTCTTCTAGTTTTAATCTTTCAAGAGTTTGTTGGACATGATTCTTAGATAATAGAGTGGCTAATGCATTCAATTCTTCATTGGTATATTCAACCATCAATATTTCTTCAATAATGGATTCAAATATTGACCACAAATGCACGATGGAGGGTTGCCGAGTTGTTTTTGATTGGTTAGGGATCTCATCTCCAGCTATGTACATGTACTTTAGATCCTTATTGTTCTTTCTGACTAAGAATTTGATTAGGCCAAATACTCCATCATAGTATCTAGCTTCTACAAAATCTGCATATACTAAAAAAGGTTGTCTGTCTGCTTAGACCACTTCAACATCATCCCTTTTTTAGAATAGTAGGAACTGGTGTAGAAAGGAAGGGACTTACTAATTTGCATATATCTAATCTCTTTCTAGCAATGTGTTGTAACCTGTAGAAAAGTTAATAATAAAGAAAACTGATAAAGAGATCTTACTTCCTATAGTGATCTCTATTTGAAATACTCTTAGGATTTTGGTAACTTCTCCTATAAAGGCTAAAATTGATACCTCAGTTGCAATGAGGTCCTCTTTTATCTTTCCTAAGGTAGCTACCATTCTGCAAGGTAACACATTAACTGCTAAACCATTATCTACAAATACTCTTGGCATAGATTTATCATTAAAGTGAGCTTTCACATATAGATGTTTGATATGTTTGGTAATAAGCTTAGAGGGCTTTTCAAAAACAACACTTTTAGGTTTGTTGGATCTAATGGCTTGTATTGTGATACCACTATAACATTTATCTTCACTAAAATATAAAACTGAACTTATCTATCGTCTTTCTATTTGAATGAAATCTTTCTCTATATATATTTTTTGATTGAAATATATAGGGCAAAGTTAAAAAAGCAATAGCACATTTAAAAGGGGTAGGAATGTTACCAAAAATGAAAGTGCCCTCCACCATAGGATCATAGTGAAGTTCCTTTGAACTTGCCATCGAGCTTTTCCCAGTTGATTGAGTTTCTCTAGTATCTTTAGTTACTTTTTTGCAATTTCTCCCTTTGAACGTGGGTCTCCTTTTCTTTCTTTCTCCTTTCTTTAGCTTTTTGTCTTTGTAATCTCCTTTTTTGTGTTCTAGTTAGTGGAGCTAGAAACATCTAGTGATATGGTTTCTACCACTTCCATTTTGACATAGTAAGAGAACGTACTATAAATTTAGACTACCGCCTTTAAAACTTTGTTGTTGTAAGTTGCATTTGAGGGTTTTGGTAAATTTTTTTGTGGCACTGCCTAAGGCATTCTTTTTTTTTTTTCCTATACCAATGCTCCATTAGGGATTTGGACCCTATGAAAAATCCTCTTTGGTCAAATTTTTACTTCTTTCCTCCTCCTTTCTTCAGCTTTTAGAGTGAAAAACCTCCTTAGTCAAAATTAGCAACATTAATGGGTGCTACTGGAGAGAAAGGATCCTCATCTATAAGCATTGCCTCCTTTTATTAGGAAATTTTAAAATTCCCTTATTTATTCTATCATAAACTAAGCTTTTAATGACCAACAATAGTTGGTTGTATGGTTGTAAAATTCGTGATACTTACAACAAATTTTCCTTTCATATCCTCTTTTACTAGAAACTTATAATCTGTATTGTTTTTTATAAATCGCTCCTTTAATAAGAAATCAAAAATTTATTTTGTCTTAGATACATTAAAAGTGTACTAATCAAAAATTTATTTTGTCTTAGATACATTAAAAGTGTCCTAAGGAGTAGAATTTGTAAGCTAAGATTTCTTCCATGTTTTAGGAAATTTCTTAATCATAGGTGGAGAAAAATATGTCCTAGTGGTGGACATGTCTGTTTTTATAATCTCATTAGTATCAATCTCTTCGAAATAGCTTTCCATGGTACTTCTTTTCTTTTGATTTTCCTCCAATAATTCTTCATATTCAGTGATTTTGGCAGCGAGTTCATAAAATCTCTAAACTCTATGCCTTAAAACTTCTTTGTAAACTCAATATCAAGGCCCCTTTAAGCCATTTTCACAAACTCTATTTTTGGTGGAAAGATTTTGCATCTGTTTCTTATTTTTTTTAAAACTTGTAACGAACACATCTAAACTTTCACTAGCCTTTTGTGTAACCCTTGATAGCTCAGCTATACATACTTTTGGTTCTGCCCTAAAAAATTGGATATGAAATTGCCTCTTTATTTCCTACTAGGTTAGTATTGAATTTCTAGGAAAAGTAGTATACTAAGTAAAAGTAGTACTAGAGTGGGGGTTAGGAAAATGCCTCAATCTGTAGTCAACAAATTCTCATAATTAGCAAGCTCACCATATTAAATTGTAAACCTTGCAATGTTCATTGAAGTTAATTGACCATCTTCACCTAAAAAATAACGAATTCAGAAATTATCTAACCTCTAAGATATAGATTGTCTCTATCCACAGTATTAGGATAGGGTTTGTGAAATTTAGGTAGGCCTATTTGTCTCAGGCTTGGGCCATACAACTCCTACACTACATCCTTTACTGCTTCTGGATCCACAGTCACTTGCTATCTTTGTTGCACAGGTTGAGGAATAGGCACTTTGTTAGGAATTGGTGATGGGATGCCCCCCAGTCCTCCCATCACATTTATTCTATGATTGTCATAAAGTATGAGCTAGATGCCTAGGTTGGTAACACTAAAGATTTGATAAGGCAACATAAACCTTTATTGGTTATTATGGCCATTAGGAGTTGCCCCCTATTGTCTACCTTCCTTTGAGGAGGTAAATACCTTTCCTCGACTTGGAGAACCTGAGGTTGATGTGAACCAGCAACTTCCCCATTGTTCACTTAATGTGCACCTTAAAACCAAAAGTTTGCGCCCTTGTTCTCTAAGGAGTTATCTCTTTTGCCTAGGATTTAGTTCAAAATTTTAACTCCTAAACTTCATTGAATCTGAGTGGAATTAATCTTTTCAGTTACCCAGTCACCGTAGAGGTACTCCTCATCTTTTTTGCAATGATTTTCTATCATTACTATCAACCTGTAAAAAGCTTCATTAGTATTAGGAGAAATATTACTTAAGCCACCAACCATAGGTCTAGTTGGTAGTGTTTGTTAGATGGGTGCCTCCATTTGCTGTTATGACTTTTAAGGCATAGTGTTCCTTTCAATTTGCTCTACTATCCATAGACCTAAATGGTTGGAGTGCGTATGATCACTACTGAGACAATCTTCATTCATCTAAGGAATCCTCTTAGTTGGTTGAAGCATTATACTGATTGCTATTTTTCATAAGGGAGTAAGATAGGCTAAGTGCTTTCACTTAACTCGTGAAAGTTCATTTCTAGTTAACAAGGATAAGGAAGCAAAGGTAGAGTCCTTTAATAATATGTCTGTCATTACTAAAAGCTAGTAGTACGAACATGTTTTGTTGTAGTACCTGAAATCATATTCCAAAGTGGAATAAAAATTGCTTCATGCGTTGTTTCATCAGCAATAGCCTTGGCATCTTAAGATCCCGTGACAATATCCGTTCCAGTATTTTTTTTTTTTTGGGTGCTATGTAGAACCTAAGTTACATTGGGTGTGCCAAAAATTTTATTGGTTTTGTTTTGTTTTTTAGCATCTCATGTGTTACACAAACCAATACAAATTGTGCCTAACTTCTTAATTAGACAATTCTAAAATCTTAGTTCTCTTTAACAGTTAATGTTGAAATTATAATAACACCTAATTTGAATGTAATTAAACTTGAGAATTTAACGAGTTTGGAAAGAAAATAAGTTAAAGGTTAAGCTAAGTTGAATGGAATTGAATTGAATTGCATTACATTGAATTGAAGTTGCATTTACAGAAATTGAAAAGCATTGAAATTGAAAATGAGGCTGAAAAATGTAAATACAATATTTAGAATTGAAATTAAATTATTGAAATTGAAATTATTGAAATTAAATTATTGAAATTGAAATTGAAAAATGTAAATACAATATTGATTGTTGTCCCCTCTTTTCCTTTTCATTCTATTGTTTATAATGACTTGAAATAACCACTTGATTACTTGAACTTGAAATACTACTTGAGTAATGTGCCATTTCTCCACTAAAAGTTCCGGTCTCTTTGGCACGTAGGGAAATTTGTGCTTTAGAGAGCTCTGCATTTTTATTGATGTGAGAACCTCTTATAATTAACTAACATTTTCATGATAGTTTCAGAGTCACAGCCAATGTGTTAGCATTTTTTCGACGCATTATCTTCAAATCAACTTAATTAATTATTTAATTAATAAATAAATAAATTAAAAATTGATTACTTAGATTGGATTTTAATTGAGCCTTTAATACAATGTTAAGTGAAGTGGGCCACAAATATTAGGTACAAATAGTCCTAATAAAAATAGAAGTTATTAATATGATAAAAATAAAAGTTCTTATGCGGGTCATATTTTATCTCATGAAAATTTTAACTTAAAAGTTTTGATTTATTATTTTAAGCAAATTTGAGGTTAATTGAAAATTTTAAATAAAGTGTTATTAAATAATTTAAAATAATTAATTATAAAAAATTTTAATTTTATATATTAAATCATATTATCAAATATAATTAATTTCATAACATTTGACGGTGAGAAAACATTAAAATTTTAACACAAGCTATAAAATAGGATTAGGTTTGCAATATAACAACCCAACTCATTGGGCCCAATATGAAACTTATATAATTAAAAATATATTTAATTTTCATAACTATATTATAATAATTTAAAAAATTTTATTCATTTTAGATTGTTAATGGGATGAAATAAAAATATATTATATTTTAATCTGAAAAATTATGATAATTAATAAAATATATGCACAAATACATGTATAATTGTCAATTACAATATGATTACTTATTTCTTTAATTTGAAATGTATGTACATGAAATAATATTTATTTTTTCTATGTTTGGAAAAGTTGTCATTTTCTTTAACAAAAATCATATATAATAATTAATTAAATAATTTTCTTTATATATATATATATATATATATATATATATATATATTTTATCTTGCATCTAAAATATTCACATCCGAAATTGATACAGAGAATCAATCCTAAAATCAGTAGTAAATTTTAAAACTTATTTTATATTTATGGGATGATTTCAAGAGTTTTGATTTGGTAAACTTACAGTGAGATTCATTATTAAAGAGAGTTCTTAAACTACATAATCTCTTCCTAAACTTTTAGATTCTTTTTTCCACTTCATGTTAATATACAAAAAGTTTTTTGTTTGTATTATTTCTTGGTAAGTCAATTCACGTGACTCAAAAGTGGGTTTATTTCTCCATCAAAATGAAAAGTCATCTTCCAAACCTTTTTATTTTCATGGAAGGCATTTTCTGAATATATATATTTTTTTGATCTTCATTTTGATGGTGATAATTCTGTATAGCACTTATCTTGATTAGGAACAACAAAATATCTCATGCTTTTTTAGTTAGCAAAAGTTATTTTCTTTCTTGTTGCTTTTTCTCAAATTGACAATTCTATAATTTGTCAAATGGATAGAATTAGTGAACATGATAAGTTATGGCCTATGAGGCATAAACATAGATAGTATAAATTACATAACAAATAATACTACAAAAATATGCATATTTTTAATTATTTAACTTCGTTAACTATTAATATAATACTCATTCTTTTTTATTCAATTTTTAATTACTAATAATATTAATGGAGCATTGTTTGCAATAAAAAAAAATTTAATAATATAATTAGGTTTAAAAATATAAAATTTATATTAATAATATATATGATCTAATGCAAGTTTATTGTAATTTCAAAATTTTTCAATCAAGTTTATCTTTCGTGCTCTCCTTGATACATTTTTCAATAATATGGATCTATATGAAAAATTTTAATAACATGAAAAGAAGTTAAGGGACATGAAACAAATAATATGAATCTATATGTTGCTAGTACTATTTTCAAAATTCTAGAGAACTAGTTAGTTGGATATGCGCGCAAATTTTAATATTTTGAGATAATGACTTTCTCATAAATAACAATATAAATTAGTAGAAGAGTTGAAATTTAATACAATGTGCATATTTGAAATTGTAATAAGATTAAAATTAATAACATATGAATTTTATTATTTATAAAATAAAACATAAAAAATTTCCCTATGGTTGAGTGTCTTGCCTCTTAATTTTGTGGGACAAAAAATATTCTTGTACAAAATTGTTAGTGTGAATTTAATTGAAATATTCTCAATTAAATAAATAATAAATATTTTTTTTGAATGAAAAAGGCCAATAACTAAAAAAAATCTAAATATTTTTGAAAATTACAATAATATTTAAATGTTTCAAAATATAATGGTAAAGCCAATTAGGATCAATATAAGAGTTGATAAGAGAGACAGGACAAGAAATTAGAGAGAATGTGTATATTATATTGAGTAAATTGTACATAAAATAGAGGTTCTATATATAAATGTGCAAATGGAGAGATAATGGAATGAGTATAAATTATAACATAATTGTAGGAATAGAAAAATGAGTGGCATGATTGAGGCATGATAGTAATCTTCTATATATATTAACATCCCCTCAAACTAAACGTGGTGAGGAATAAGACATCTGAAGTTTGTGGACAAGATCACTGATGTTGGTATTTTACACTTCTGCTAGGTTAAATAAACTCTAAGTCTATTGTATCCTAGTTATAGGCAAGTGTACCTATCGTTTAGGTAGTATAGCACAAAAGAAGTTGATCTCACAGGGAAACTATATGAATATTAGCTCAAATGTTAACTATTATCTAGTGAATTAAATTTCAAGGAAACTAGAATTAAAATAAATTAATGATTAAACAAAATTAACTAAATGTAGAAAGTAAACCAAATCAATAGAAAAGAATCAATGAATTAATTACCTAGATAGAAACTCTTCTAGCTCCTCATGTATTTCATGGAATGTGGAATCAATCAAATCAAACAATGAATCAAGTTGGCAATCCTAAAAAGTAGAATTAAACCTTTCTCAAGTGAATTAATCCCCTTTTCCCTAAGTAAATTAAATAGAATATCTTCTTATTCAATAGGTTAGGCAAAGCATTAAGATCAAGGATTTAAAAGCCAAAGGATTTTGTAAACTATTTCTAGTGTCCCAAGCAATCTTCAATATTCATGAGTGACCAAATCAAATCAAAGGTATCTCTTCAAATCAAATCAAAGGTATCTCTACTCCTTAATAAGAAATCAGATATCAAATTAACAAGCTAGCAATTGTCAATTAGATTTTATCAATATATATTATGAATATAACTCAACCTAGAGCTAATTTGATTAAAAATCCAATCATTCAATTCATACAATCATAACTACGGTTCATCCCATTTAGATAAAAAGAGTTTAGTTCATGGTAAATTAGAAGAACAATGAACAAGAAAGAAGAGAATCATTAATCAAACAATCCATAGAAAAGTTCTTAAAAATCTTCTCAGCGATCTTAATCACTCACTTTGAATCCACTCCAATCTTGTTCTTCCCTCTTGATTTTGGCTGTGAACTCTTCCTTTCTTCTCAAAAAGTTCTTCTGAAGAAAACTCTATGAAAAGATCATACTTTCCTTTGATTTCTCTTTGAATCATCTTTTAAAGATATAATTTTTCATCTACATGGTCTGGTACACGTCCATGTACTTAGGATTGTAGGCGTCTATCTCTTTATGAAAATCAGCTCTTCAACATGGGCTACAACACACCTAGGTACACGAGCAGAATGGTTCAACACGCCTATGCTCCTGCGCGTGTTACCTGCTGTGTCTTTAAGTCTTTGCCCAAAATTTGCTGAATTATTTCCTTAGCTTTGCAAATTTCCAGACAAATTGATCCATGGCTTCCAATAAGGTAAAACACTCAAAATGCTATGATAAACCACTTAAAAAACAAATTAAACTCCATTTAATGATAAAACAAAGTAAGAACAAGGGATAAAATCTAATCAAATATGCATTTATCAATCACAATAACGTTAAGGTGGATGGGCTTTAGTTTTGAAGTATATGATGACTACAAAATGACAATCATTCTTAATCTATTTGGTGCTTTCATGAATCACATCATTATGAGCAACCTGAATAGCATTGTGATTGTCACAATATAAGGTAGTGGCAGATGATTGTTCAATATTTATATCATGAAGGAGTCGACGTAGCCAAAAAAGTTCAGAGGTAGTGTCAGCAAGAGCTTTGTACTTAGCTTTAGTGCTAGACTTGGAAACAACAATTTGCTTTTTAACTTCACCAGAAGATAAGGCAGTCACCAAGAAAAAAAAAATAGCCAGTGGTAGATCGATGATTAGTGGGATCTCCAGTCCAATCAACATCAAGGTAAGCTTGCAATTCTAGAGAGGATGATCTAGAGAATTATAAATCTTAGAACATAGTGCCCTTGATTTGTCAAAGAATACAAAGTACTGCTACAAAATGAGTGGTGCGAGGAGCAAACATGAACTGACTAACCATATGAACTGCATAGGCAATATCATGTTGAGTGATAGTAAGATATATAAGACTGCCGATCAACTATCAATAAAGAGTACCATTACTGAGAGGAGTACCATTTGTGGCCAAAAAATGAGCATTGGCTTCAATTGAAGTGCTAGCAATTTTTTCATATGTTATTCCAGCACGAGAGAAAAGATTTGTAGCATATTTGGCTTAACACAAATAATATCAAATGGAATTTGATGAGACTTTAAGGTTGAGAAAATAACTGAGATGTCTTAGATCCTTCATCTCAAACTGTCTGTTCAAAAATGACTTAAGATCACTAATGCCTTGTGAATCACTACCAATGATGATCATATCATCAACATAAAGAAGCAACAAAATGCATCCTCTATTGGTCTGTTGAATGAAAAAAAAAAATGGTCATAAGGAGCTGGATTGAATGCCAATATGTCCAATAAAAGAACAAAATTTTGCAAACCAGGTTTGAGGAGCTTGTTTTAATTAATAAAGAGCTTTCTAAAGCTAGAAATTGTATATAGAGGATGGTTATAGCTAGAAGGAGGTTACATATAAAATTTTTCAGCAAGATCACCATTGAGAAAGGCATTCTTCACTTGCATTTGAGATAATTCCCATTGTTTAATGGTAGCAATAGATAGAAGACTGTGAATAGAGGTGATACGAGCCACAAGAGCAAATGTTTCTTCATAATGAATCCATATTCCTATGTAAAACCTTTAGCTATAAGCCTAGCCTTGTAGCATTTTACTGAACCATCTACTCGAGTCTTAATTTTATAGACCCATTTATAACCAATGATATACCTTTTAGGAGGCAATTCGCCATATCCCATGTATGAGTACTTGTAAAAGCCTAAAGTTCCTCCATCATAGCTTGTTGCCAGAGAGAATTATTAGCCTCACGATAAATTTTGGGTTCATATAAAGAAACAATGGTAAAATAACAATGATAATTACGAAAAGTAATAGGACGTTGCGTTGCACGCGCACTATGATGAGGAGAGGATGAAACAGTTGGTGGACTATTAAAGGAGGAAGGATCAATCAATGTTGAAGAGTTAGGATCCTGAGGTGATGGCAAATCATTAGGACAAGGTGTAGGTGAGCCAACATTGTTTAAGTTAGATTGTCATGCAAAAGAGTCATTAGGAAAAATATTAGAGGGATCTATTAGAAAGGAAGAAGGAACTAGTGTGAACCCTTATTTTAGCACCTCCAGAATTAATTCTGAACTTTTCAAAACTGATCGAAGTATTCTTGGTATAATCTGATGCCTTTTCTATCCTGATTGGACCTCTTGTACCAGACAGAATTTTTCTAAAATCGACTGGATTTTCTCTCAGACTGACTGCTTAAATGTTCCAAAATTAATTTCGAGTCTAACAACACTGACCGATAATTTTTCTAAACTCTAAAACTCTTGAAAAATAACCTAGAAGTCTCAAAAGTGGACCAGAAAAATGCATAGAGAAGTGAGCTAGGCTGCATTAGAAAATGACGCAGCTCTGCCTCAGATGGCATGGATCTGCATTTGTAGTAGGAGCGGTGGTCGCACAGCTTTGACGTGGCCAGTGGAGCCACATTAATGTGGATTCCGCGTGGAGGCGGTGCGATGGCGCTGCTCCACACTGCCCTTGTCGTTTTTGCCCAGTATGAAATTCCTAAAATGCCTCTATTCATTTTTTTTTAGTATTTTTTAGCCCTATCCTTTTCGTCTTTTCACATTTTCACTTCCCAAATCACCCTCACCTCATTTTTCCTATAAATAGCCCTTTCATTTCTTCATTTCAAACACACTGAAATTGATATTGATTGCTATCTATCAACTTTTATTCTTCTTCTCCCTCCATCCATTCTCTAATTAATTAATTAATCATTTTAATTAATTAATTTTCTCACCCAAACCAAATTAATTAATCATTTTAATTAACTAAAATCTTTTTTAATCACTCATAAATTAATTAATTAATTAATTAATTAATTAATTAATCTTTTTAATTAATTAATTACCTTTTAAATCAAAAATCTTTTTTTTTACTCATCCACTATCTTAATTAATTAATTAATTCTTTTAATTAACTAATTTGCTCACCAATCGTTTTCTAATCGCTCGGTCTGATAAAACGGAACTTTTGTCCGCCAAAACACTTTTTCCATCTCGTCCATCAAAATTTAAGGTATTTTTATAAACTTTGTCCGCAAACCAAAAATGATTTTTATCAAACTGTAAACCCCTCCACTTAATAGCGGAATAAACTACGTGGATTTTAATCTCTATTCAACAGAGTACACAGGCACGTTTGGAATTTAAATCCAAGCTTCAAATTCAATTTTTCAATTTAAGCTCATTTTTCATTTTTCTTAAATGTAATTACTTTTTATAATATTTGTAAGGGAACCTGTGGTCTTCCTAGAATCCCTTAAGGGCTAGAGAAGGCATCCTAATCTTCTTGTTATCAATGTAATTATTTGATTTAAGGAGTAATTATGTGGTTCCCCTAAATCTCTAAAGGATTAGAGGGAACACTCTCCTTAATTTATGAATGTTTATTTCAATTACTTCTCAATTTACATATACCATGCATTCATATACTATGCCATATTCATACATTTTATTATTAATAAATGTCATCCATGAAATCATTTTTTAAGTCAAATTAAACTTAAGTGCCAAATATAGATTATTTAAAACTATAAACCTAGTCCCCGAACTCAACCTAGTTCGAGGCTAATGATTTTATCCTTGGGTAAATTAATTGAAAATTAATGAATTGGAGTCAATTGTGTTTTTTCTTAATTTTTCCATTTAAAAATAAATTAGGGTGGCGAATCCTAAAAATCATTTTCAAAATCAACTAATCTGAACCTGAGGGTTTCATTGTGTGTCCAAATCCAAATAAGCATCCTGATTCCTTCTAGCGAATCAAGCCGATGATTGGACGAAGCCTCATAACTAGCTGAACCTGAAAAGATGGAAGACTAGAGAACATTTTATGTGCCCAAAATGTAACATGGTGAGAAATATGAAGAAGCTAAATAGAGGATCCCAACAACAATAAGACTTATATTTAATTCCATATCGCAAGAAACACTATAATTGAGCTTTGGGTTATAGTTTTATGTGTTCATGTGCTAAAAGAGTACAAAGCATGCACTCTAAAGATAAGAAGAGACTGATAATCAGGTAAATGACCATATAAACATTCAAAAAGGGAAACACTACCAATAGTAAAAGTGGCAACTCGGTTAATGGTGTAAATAGTAGTTAGTGTAGCTTCCCCCCAAAAAGACTCGGGACATGAAGAAGAGATAAGAAGAGCTCTAACAGTGTTTAGGATATGTCTATGTTTGCATTCTACTCTACCATTTTGTTAAGATTACTAGACAAGATCGATATATAATGATTTGATTTTTGAGATAAGAGTTGAGACAAGACATAATCTTTATATGGAGAGAATCTTTATATCCCATAGCATTATCAGTGCAAAAGATTTTAATAGGACAAGAAAACTGAGTTTTCACCATAGTAGCAAATTGAATATATATTTGAAGTAATTCTGACATTTTTTTCAAAAGATAAATCCATATGAAATGGGAAAAATCATCCATAAATCACAAAATAATGAGAACTACCCATAATAATGTCAGGAGCAGGTCCCCAAATATCATAATGGACCAAATCAAAAGGTTCAACAAAAGTAATATCACTAGAAGCAATAAGTAAGGCATGATGTTTAGCCAACTGACAAGAAACACAATCAAAATGTTCAATTTTAACCTATGTTTTTAGATCCAGCTTGGTCTTAAAATCGGTAAAAGCAGAGGGTCATTGGTCAAATGAAACCGGGTTGAATAGTAATTAAATTAAATATATAAAAAATATTATGTACAACAAATTATAGTTAATATTTTTTTTTGGTCAAAACACCAAAAAAGATCTTATTGCAACCTCAATAAGCAATACAACAAAAACACCTCAAACAAAAACCAACTAAACATACATCCAGCCCCTAGAATGACAACTCAATCCAATTTCAATACAAGATACTAAACTATACTGTATGAGCTCTTTTGGAATACAACTTTAACAAAATTATATTTCAAATCCAATGCACCACAGTTCTAACATTAATTATTCTAGCTTCAAAAATTACTTGATTTCTAGCTTTCCAAATATAATAAACCATAGCAACCAAAGCCAACCTTCTCACTTGACTTAGTATACTTTTACCTTTAGCTTTTCTACTACATCTGCTCCATTCTCTAGTCTAGCGAATCTCGTCTCTATTATATAAACACGTTGTGTTAACAATTCTTCTAATCTCCATTGCAAAGTGGCATTGATGAAATAAGTGTTCAATGGTTTCTTGCTCTCTCCGACAGAACACACAGTTATCATCTTGCACAAGTCCCCAATTCCTAAGTTTTGGTTTCACCTGCAATTTCTTTTTGAGCGCTAACCATGCTATAAAACTCTATCTTGGAATGCAATTGTGTCCCCAAAGCACTCTTCACCAAGTTATGATAGGCCTTTCCCCTTGCATAATCTTCATAGCACTTGCAATGGAAAATTTACCATTATGAGTTCCCTTCCAAACTATTCCATCCTCCCTATGGATATTCCTAGCAATATGGTTTTTAAGATAATCCCAAGCTGCAGCAATATTTTAATCAAGTGGATTAGGTAATTTCCATTCACCATGATTCCAAACATCTCTCATTTTTCCTTGTTTTGAAAGATTAGAATCATCTATATTAACATTAGGGAATCTATCCACCATGGATAGCCCATCCACCCATGGGTCAAACCAAAAGGAAAAATCACCTTTTCCAACTTGATAATCAAAACTCTGTTTTAACTCACCTCTAATTTTCAATAGATTTCTCCAACTCCAACTAGCTTCAAGAGGTTTAGTAAGACCCCAAAAGCTCACATTTTTTAGCTTATTAATAGTGACCCAATTAGCCCATAAAGACTCCTTAATAGTAATGAGATCCCAAACATGTTTAGTAACCGCGGCTCTATTCCATTTATCAATATCCTTCACTCCTAAACCTCCAAATTTCTTACTCATACAAACCTCCCTCCACTTCACAGGGCAACCATGTTTATAATCAATGGACCCCTTCCATAGAAAATTTCTACAGAGCCTTTCAACATTAGTGATTATTGATTGAGCTAAGATGAAAGCTTGACTCTGGAAACTCTGTATACTCATCAATACTGAATTAATAAGTTGTAATCTCCCAGCATATGATAGGAATTTCATAGTCCAGGTCTAGATCCTTTTTGTAATTCTTTTTATCATAACTTTATAATATTTTTTAATAGTTTCTGACTTATTAATGGCAGCCCCAAATATCTTACTGGCAAGTGTCCCTCAGAATAGTCGAGAAGATCTAAAATCAAATGTTTACTATTAATATCAACCCCACTAAAATAAACATAACTTTTCTGGGGATTCATCGATAATCCTGTCACCATATGGAAATGATTCAGCATATTCTTTAGTTGATAGATAGAAGGAACTTGATCTTTACAAAACATGAACAGGTCATCTGCAAAACAAATATGGTTCAAAAACAAAGGCTTACACCTTGAATGAAATTAAAAATGAGAATTACACATACTCTTCATGCTACTGGATAGGTATTCCATCACAATCACAAATAACAAAAGAGACATTGGATTCCCTTGTCTAACACCTTTTGATCCTTTAAAATGCCCCTCAGGACTACCATTAATAAGAATATAATAAATAGGGGCTCTTACACATATGATGATCCATTCAATAAATAGTGCAGGAAATTGAAAAGCTATTAGAATTTCATCAATGGCATCCCAGTTAATAGAGTCATAAGCTTTTTTGAGATCAATTTTTAGAGCACAATCTCTTTTTCCCTTCTCTTCATTATATCCCCACACCAACTCATGAGCCAAAAGTATGTTATTTATTATATTTCTGCCAGGCACAAAGGCTGATTGAGCCTTATTGATTAGCATAGAAAGAACTTCTACTAGCCTTTTTGAGAGAACTTTAGACAAATATTTATATAGGACATTGCAACATGCAATAGGTCTATAGTCACCTGGACCACTCGGATTAGGAATTTTTGGTACCAGTGTTATATGTGTCTCATTCATCTCAATAGCTAGCCTCTTTGAAATAAGGCATTCCCTTATAGCTTCAATCACCTCTGCACTAATCACATGCCAAGTTTTCTTGAAAAATAATGAATTATAACCATCAGGCCCAGGGGCCTTATCAGTTCCAATAGAGAAGAGAGCATCTCTAATCTCCTTATTAGAAAAATCCCTGCATAACTCAATAGCATGCTCTGCTGATATAGTAGGACCAACTATACAAACAACATGATTAATATGTTGGTATCTCTCAACAACAGTACCCAACTGATTCTGAAAAAAATTAATAAACCCATCTACAACATCAGTTTGGTTTGTAGAGTAAACCCTATTTACTATTATACTTGTAATTCTATTCCTAGTAGCCCTTTGTTTAACAGACTGATGAAAAAACTTTTAAATAATATTTGAAGTAAAATTTTCAATCATAATATTTACCTTAATAAGAATTATATTGTTTGGTAATATATATAATTTTGTTATGTTACTAATTTATTATCTTTAAGGTATATTGAATTTAATAGATATAATTTTTAAAAATTAATAAATATAATTTGTCAAATTAGAAGGAAATTAATAATTAAATTATTTATCATATTAAATATATAATTAGGAAAAAATGACAAAAATATAACATGGTGTAGTGGACAATGCAGTAAAAAGTATACTGGAGGTCTTGCGTTAAATTTCCCATGCTTACAATTTGAAATTTTAATTTTTTTAAATACTTTAAAAATCAAATCGGGATAAACTATCTAGACAAAACTAGCCAATGGTCCGGTTTCCTAGTCTAACAGGTCTAGTATGGGTTTTACAACATAGCTTTTAACATTTCCTAATTAACCATTTAAAATTAAAGATTTAAGCCTACAATTAGAAACATGTCCTAAACAGGAATGTCAGATATGGAGGAAATAGTTACAGCAGCAAGACTAGATGGTAGACAAAGAGAAGTAAGGTCAAATAGTTGGCCCACTTTATACCTTGTCCTGAGGATTTTCTTCACTTGTGGATCCTATACAATACAACCATTACTCAATAAATGTAAGTCAACACCAAGTTCGCACAATTGACCAACAGAAATAAGATTTAAGGATAGTTTAGGAACAAAAAAAAAAAAAAGAAGAAAGTATTTGGCAATGATAAATTGGATGTAGAGACAGTGCCTATTCTAGGAACAGATAAAGTAAAGTTATTAGTAGTATGAACAACATGTGTAGTAATAAGAATAAACATGGAAGAAAAAATAGAAGAATCAGAGGTCATGTGATTACAATAGACAAAATCAAAGAACTATACAAAGGAGTACCTAGAGTAATAGAGAGGATAGATGAAGGAGACACATTAGAAGGAGACTGTAACTATAGGAGAATTGTCTGAATATCTTGAGTTGTGAATTTGGATGAGATAATGTCAGAAGAACCCTCAACAGCAACAACAACAATGGAAGAACTCCTAGTTGTGGAAGTACTTATAGAGGAATGTGCAGAAATGTCATAGCCAAATTTTATCGATTTTGAAGCTGCCTTCAATATTCAACCTTTATATGACTAGGTTTCTTGTAATAATTATAAGTAACAGTGCGAGAGAAAGCTATAGAAGTAGCCAATGCAATATTAGGCTGAAAGATATGTGTGGAGAGAGGACATGTGGTAGTGGTAAGAATGGCATCAGTGGATGGCAGGAATTGTTTTGCTTGAAGTGTGTTGAGACAAGTTTTTTTAGAAAGTAATTCTCAAATTACAACATCCAATTTGGGCAATGGACTGGGATGGAGAAATCAAGCACTTACAGTCTCAAATTTTGGACTAAGAGTGATTGGAAGATGCCAAATACGTTGGCAATTGTGAAAATCCAAATGAAGATTAGCAAAGGCAAAATCAAGCCATTTAGGATCATGGTGGCTAATTGATCCCAAAGTGTTTATATTTCAAAGACATAGCCATGAATAGTTTAATTTAGTTGTTGTTGAAGCCAATGAATTAGATGATAAAGCTAAAACTATGCACATCATCAAAAACAAAGTATTGAGTTTTTAGAAAGTCCTATATCTCACGAGTAGTGTCAAAGCAACATAATTCACTTTTAATTCTAGGAAGACAAGTGTTGTGGAACCATGTCAAAATTTGATGGTTTTTACCATCCCACTATTCTAACAGTTCCACAAACTTTGTATCATCTTCATTAGTATTTTTATTTTTGATTGGCTGGGAAATGTCGCCAGACACATCACGCCCTAAAACTTGACCTTTTAGAAAATTGCACATCTCTTGTGACCAAAAGTCATAGTTGGTGCCATTAAAAATAGTAGTAATGGGTTAGAGCATAGGTTGGATAGTAGATGGAGAATGTTCAGAAGCCATTTGTACAACAAATAAAGGTAAAATAGTGCTAAAAATAAATAACCGAACTTGAAAGTCGAAGATAGAGGCTAAATTTTGCAAAACAAATAGTAGAAATGAGTTTAAAAGGCCCAAAACTTTAGGAGCTGGTTTGACTTTTTTGAAAAATGGTTGGAAAATCACTGATCTAGTTGGTCAAAAGGAGCTAAACCTAGTTGGTCAAAGGGCAAACCGAAAGTGGGAATAAGAGCAAATGGAGTACAAACTGGGAGCACAAATCAGGTCAAACAAAGTGCAGTCAGATCAGGTAGAGTGCACAAATTGGAGCACTCAATGGGTCTGGTATTGTGTTGACGTTAGCATAAGGAATAGAGGAGCGTGGCAATGCATCCAACATTTGATGAAGCTCTGGTAAGTGGCATTAGGTTTGCCAAAAAAGAGGAACAAAATGGTGTATAGAAACCACTATTTAATCACCATAAAATAGACCAAAAACTGACAGAAACATTTCTGTGTAAATCAAAAAAATAGGAGCCAATATCTCATACTAGAATTTTCCTTAAGAATAGAGGAAAATTTTAATAGGGATCTGATACCATGATAATAGGATAGGAAATTAGAGAGAATGTGTATATTATATTGAGTGAATTGTATATAAAATATGAGTTCTATATATAGATGTGTAAATGGAGAGATAATGGAAAGAGTATAAATTACAACATAATTACAGGGATAGAAACATGACTTATAGCATGATTGAGGCATGATAATAATCTTCTATATATATTAACAAGTACAAATTTCAACTTGTTTTCACAAAAATTTAATAAAACTTCTAAAATGCTTTTTATAAATCTAAATTTTTATTAGTATCATATTTGAAAAGCTTTAATCAAGTTTCTAAAAGCATTTTTTGTTGTTTAAAGGAATTATGAGAATAAAATTTATTTGGAAATATTTTAGACATTAAATATATAGTAGTCATTCATCCTTAAATTTTGAAAATACTTAGCCTACCTCTTTGTTATACTTATTCCCTAAGTGCTTTCTTCCATCCTTGTTTACTAAGGCATACTCGATTCTACTATTGAGGCATTACCTTTCCTCATATTTTCCTGGTGGAGTTTATCTGATAGCCTACCTCAATGTCTATACTAATCCTTGGTTGCACTTAATATTTCTTCTTACACTTGGTTTGGCATAATTTTCAGCTTTCTGCAGTTGGACCATAGATTGGAAAGGTAGGGATCTATTCATCAGTTTGAGTTGTAAGCAATCTTTCACAAAGTAATCTTACTGTCTGCATTTAAAATAATTACCATTCTTCAATACACCCTAACCTTTATGTGGCTTCTTGCAAATATGGCATTGAGAGGTTAAAGTCCTTGATGGTGCTGAGTGATCTATAGTAAAGCTCATTTTGAATATGGCTTTAGAAGGATTTGGCATTAATCGAAACCTTCTTGACTATCATCAAAGATCAACCTATAGAGATGTATGAAATGAGGTACCTATATTCTTCGCTCTACTAACTTCTCTATTTAACTTGCATGAGCTTTTGTCTTCACCTTCTTCTTTAGTTCGCTACCTACCTTCTTTTCCATTTCTCTATTCTCAATTAACCTTGCCTTATCCACAATCTTAGAGAAGGAAGAAAACTCATGGGTGCCAATATTATAAATAGGGGAGTACTCAATCCCCTTCAAAAATGATTGATCCTAGCAGCTTCATTAGGCACAAAGACTAGATCATACTTACTCAACTAATTAAACCTCTTTGCATATTAGGATATAAACATTTATGGGGTTTGTACTAGCCTTTCAAATTCCATAGACCTTGCCTTTCTTATGCTTTTAGGGAAAACTCATCAATCACCATTTTCTTAAACTACTTTAAAGGTATCTTCCCATTACCTTGAAGTAACCTAGTGATAAGTACTTAATTGACTACACTTTACCCCTTGTTTTTAATATATTTTATCCTTAAATTGAGTTTGATTTGTTTGTTTAGTGCTTTTCTAGAGTTCTTTTAGTTAACCCGATGCCAAATGATGCCATGAACCAAATGTGACTCAGAATGGTGAAATATCCAAGCCAAAATGCTGACTTTTGGAAGAAGATGGGCAGACACTACTAAAATCCCAACTGAGATTCCATTAGTATGGGTAGACACCACTGAAATCCCAGCTGGGATTGCACCTGTGTGATAAGAGCAAATTAGAAATACATCCAGTAGCCTCACACAGGTGGAGCCACCACTGAGATTTCACAGGAACTCTTGCATTAGGGAATAAGCTTAAGGACCTATCAACCAGATCCTCTTTCTTTTTCATACCCAACAACATCTTCTCCATACACTCCATTTTTTCCATGCAGGCCTTTATTTCAGGATTAACTTCCTTTGGAAAGGATTCATGGGTTGGGAAGTGAAAGCAGAGGTGAGATTTGTTGATGAGTTATTTTTGAGGAACTCGGGTGATGGGATAGGTAATGGTGGAATGATGTCGGTGTTTGCAGGTTCTTTGTCTTTGGATTCAAATTTGGAACTGGATCCATAAATAGGATAAAAGGCAGGTTTTAGGTCAGCTTTGAATGATTTTGGGTCAGTTGGGTTTTAAGCCAGGGAGGTCTGTTTCAACATGGCACGGAGATCCTCCATGATAGCCCTCCTTTGGGCCTTTAGCATATCTTGGAAAAGGGCCTCTTGCTTTTTCATTATGGTCTCCTGGTCTTCAGAGAGTTTAGCAAAAAGCTCATCAAAGATTTCATCAACTTTGGTGGTAGTGGTCTCATCTCCGGCAATAGACATCTTGTCAACCTTTGGATAAAGAGATAAAGCTGGGTCAATTTCTAGCTTAGGTACGGAACAAAGATCATGGAATATATCAGCTTTGGATGGGGACCATAAGTTGACATGGGTTTATGATTAGGACTAGTGTTTGAGTGAGATTAAAACTCTCCAAATTTGCAAGGTTTATGCATGCATGTATGTATGCATGAATGAAAAGGTTTCATGATAATGACATACCAAGTTCTAGTGTTATGGTACATACAATCCTAAAGGAAAGGTTCTATGAGTCTTTACATGAGGAGATTAAGGTGGTTTAAAGGGAACCCATCACACTAGAGATGCGATATACCTAACCACATGTGAGACAAGGAGCCTCGCGTGGGTCCAATGGTACGTGCATACTCGTTACACCTCTAAAAGGATTAGAGGATACATCATGGGCTAGATGATTTCACTATCGGCAAGCAGACCTAAGGAAGATTGCCCACTCGATGTTACTTTCTATCCTTTGTTTTCCTAGGAAGCTAGGGTTTTTGGATAAGAAGTCTGATGTAGTGATGCATGAAAGAGTTATTTTGCTTTTAAAGCCAAACTTGGTATTATACCAAAAGTAATCCACTTTATCTTTTATTTGAAAAGGATTTTAAGTCCCCAGTGGAGTCGCCAACTGTGAGGCCTCGCCCTAGCACTGGTCTGATCCGCCAAGGAATCGAAATGCTCTTCGAGAGAAACTCCACGATTGGAACTCGCTGTGAGTTCAGAAAATTGATTTTTGTATTTTAAAAGTTGAAAAAAATGAATCACCACTTCAATTTACTTATTTTAATTGGGAAAATTAAAGAAAATCCAAATTGATTGACTCCAAAATTATTTGATTTTATCCCAATGGAAAATACACCAATCTGCGAGTGACCAAGGAGGGCTCGGGGATCAGATTTTGGAAATTACACAATTGCGAAAAAATGTATTTTTCTTTAGTTTGGCTAAAATTGCAAAATAACTTTTAAAAAAGGAATTTTCATGTATGCATGAATAAAAATATCATGATGAATGAAACAGATATATATGATGAGATGGAATGACAATTGTACATAAATAGGCAAGATAAATCCTACTTAATTATTACAATATCAAAATAATTGAAATAAAGAGGATCTTTCCTTTAGCCCTTATGGGTATTAGGAAAAGCATACATTCCTAAACTAAACTAATATAAAATCATAAACAAAAGATTAATGTAAATAAATCAAAATAAAAAGGAAAAAATATTGATAAAAAAGATTTTGGAGTTGATGCCCTTCAAAATGGTAGCTTGCATATCCCATCAAATAGGAATCAAACCCCACGTAGTTCTTCCTTCTTGCGAATGAGAGGTTTTAAAAAAAGGTGTTGGTTTGCTTATTTTTTATTTTGATTCTTAAATTAATAAATTTTAGATCTTTTCTATTTTAGACCTAAAGAGAATTCTAAATTTGAATTTAGAATTTTAAAAATGGAAAAGGGATTATACCTTTGCTTTTCTTGATTTTCGGACAAATGGAACGAGCCTTGCTCCGGATCTCAACTCTACCTTGAATTCAAAAGACTTGGAATCTGAATCTAAAAGCAATAAGTATATCAGTATCAGAGAGAATTTTTGCCTTGGAATATGTGTCCAAATGAACCTGAATGAGGCTTTATTTGTAGAGCTGCTGAGGGGGGAGCCGGCGGTACGGATGGCGGCATCAGCACGTCGCCGGCGGCATAGGCGGCACCGGCGATATGCCAGTCAGCATGCCGCCTTATTGCCGGCATAAATTTCGTGCCACCAATAAGGCGGCATGCTTGTATGGCAGCACGGTAGGCGTGCCGGCCATACGACAGCACTGCAGGCGTGCCAGCCATATGGCGGTACGGCAAGCATGCCGCCTAGAGTGGCGACGCGCCTCCTGCACGCTGGCTGGCTGGTTCGACCTATTTCTTACTTTTTCATCCATTTCAAATCTATTTTAGTTTTGATTTGAGCTCAGTTTGATCCTGTGGGTTCGTAACTGAAAGATGGTAGACTAAAGGTGTAATTTTGAGGGTTCACACACCCATGCCCATATGACCCACTCATGCACATATAAGCACTACCTAGGATCATACCAAAACCTTATGCATTAACTTGAATAACTAGTAATAAAGGAAATCTTTCACTAGAGGAAGAATAGTTTAATAAATTTTGAATACAATCCATAAAAAAAGTTGATTAAGACTCCAAATTAATCATCAAATAAATAATGTTCCAAAAATAAAACTCACCAAACAAAAACTCCCAGAGCATCTAAGAGTGACTCTTGCATATCATAATATGTAAATAGGCTTGGACAAGGAAATCCCCCAAGCGAAGTAGATTACTTGAGTTATCACCTTACCTCCTCATAATTCTTACCTGATACCACATGAGGAAAAGGGGTGAAATAGATGGTCTCAATGAGTAAACAATATAGCTTATACAATAACACATATCCCTTAAAAAGGGTTCATAGATCATGGCTCATAATTCATGGTTCATAGTTCATAGTTTCAATTTAACAAGGTTCGCAGAAATCACACTTATCACTTATCACATAGAGAGTGAACGTTGTTGCCATATTCACTCGAATACATAGAGGAGAGGTGGCATCAAACCAAATTTCAACTCTTATCACATAATAAGCGTGAAGCTTATCAGGCCCCACAGTTAGAACCACCCTTTCTAGTTGAGGTAGATACTCTGCCCTTATCTATTAGGTTAAGACCATGTGCACAGGTTCCGATGATTTTCCACATCGGCATGAGTATTTCTACATAAAAAGATTTATAGGTACTACAGCTAGAGCTAATGGTAATCATTTATAATAATAGTATTGAAGAATTCAATCACATGTAACATAATAGAAATAGATGTTTAGCTTATGGAATAGAGGATAAACAATAGTGTGGCTCTAGAAAGAATATTACGTAAGGCAATAATCACAAAGGTTCTTTCTTATCATTGAATAAACAATAATAGTTTTGGATCAATTATCCTTTAGCAATCAAAACTTAACAAAAAAGTCATATAATTAGAATTGATAATAGAAAGGAACTTGGGTTTCAAGAATTTCAAAGGTTCAATATTATGATAACTTATACTTGAAACATGAACATAATATTTGCTCACCTTGTGGATCCTTAACTCCTAATGCCTATAGTCCTTGCACTTTTAACAATCCTCAAGCTCTAACATAATATTATAATTCAATAATTAGCATTTTCTTAACATCATGCTATCCAATCCTATAACTACCCCATGCACATGTATCATTCACATATACTTAGAGTTGCACTTAGAAGTGCACTTATCACTTGCACATAACATATTGACTTTTAAGTCTTGCACACTTTGCCTTCTTTGGCTCACATGAAATCACATAATAAATCATACCAAGACTTTTCTAAAGCTAAACACAATAAATTAGAATCTTAATATCAATTCAATTTAAATTCTAAGTTGGCACCCTTAATACTTTCCATATACATTAACTTAACAAGTAATTCTTGAAAGAGTCATACTTATCTCCTTTGACCGATTCATACAATCAATCTGATAGTCAATTCAAGATCATTAATTCACAATTAACACATCATAAAACCTAATTCACATGTCATGTAATCATATACACATATTAATCAAACATAACAATTATGATTTGGAAACCCTAGGTAGGCTGAAACACTCTAGGTGTTTCCTTGAGCTACTCCTTTAATCAACATGCAATTAAATCATGTATCATTCATATACATATGTCAACAATCATTAAAATGTATCTTACAAAAATTATAGGCCTTGGGATCAAATCCCAAGGTAGGCCGAACCACCTACCATGGAGAAACCATGGATTTTCTTGCTTTTCACACTTTTTAATCATTACAGTAATATGTAAAATCATGATTTAAACCAATATTTTCATATAATCATAACAAAAATTAGTTTAGGACACAATCACACACAAATCGCCCCCTTCCAAAGTGCATATGCATATAAATTCTAACTTTTAGGTTTTAAGATTTACCTTTGATGGATTTGCGAAGAAAGAGATACGTTTACAGTTGGAAATTGGTTTCTCCCTCAAAAACACAACCTAGGCTGAATCTAATAAGAAGAAAAATAGTAAATATATAGCCCCATATGGATTACTCATGATTAGTTTCACAAAAATCAAAAAGTAGCTTGAAAGAACAGGAAAACTTATGAAGAAGAACACAAAATCGCAAGGTTTGGAGGCACCTTGTGAATTTAGGTTAAGAGAGAATTTTTGAGAGAAAATTCTATAAAAATATGATGAATAACATAATGGACGCTGCCTAAACTCAATGGGGCCAAATTTTAGGTTATTATTAGGGTTTTGGTGCAAAATTATAAGTTTGCCATTAATGAGCTATGTTAGGAGTGCTTAGGTGTATTGGGCTTTTGGTAAGTTAGGCCTTTAATCTAATTTATGGACTGATTATAGATAATTAAAAATAAAATATTTTGCTTCTTATTTTCATTAAGATCGCCCCAAAAATATTTAATTTAAAATATTTTAAAAATGCTCATAAAAATTATTTTATGCTTAAAAATCACTTTGTGTATGAAAATTCACTTTATATGCAATAAATCATTTTATCCATTTGAACTCCACATAAATCACTTATTTCATATTCAAAATTCATATTATATATGTTAGAACTAGTCTAACATACCACTTGCTCATAAATCACATAGCATATAAAATTTCATGAAAGCACACACTTTGTCACCATAGCCCTAAAATCAAGCAATTTATTACAAAATTCCTAGCGAGGGTGTAGGTTGTTACATTTTACTATGATGTTGTATTTGATATTACATACCACTTCTAATCATTCTGAACAAAGGTTGATATTGCATCTGATATTAGATACCACTTATAATCCTTCTAAACAAACCTTTGATCTAATACGACCCTTGTCATGTCCCATTTGTATAAAACCTCTATTCTACCATTCTTGCTCTACCAAGGCATGATGGTCCTAGGTATGGATAAATTTAAAGTCACCAAACACTCATAAAACCTATTTTATACTCTAGGTCCATACATAAAAAAAAATTATACTCAACTATTTCCATAGGCATACACAAATCATATAGTGGGCTACAAACACAAAAAACCAAAACCTTTCATTTTAAATCATTAAACTCTTAATACATGAATTCCTTCATTTTATGGAGCAACTATAGAAGATATAAGAACTTAAATTTTTACAAAATATAAATCTTAAAATAACTTATAAATTTAATTAACCTTTTTGATGGAGAAGGCAGGTTAAGTGGCTCTATCAGCTATGCTTCTAACTCTTATAATCAACATTTGAAATTCACAAACGATATGATGTGCCATTAACCCAGTAAATTGTGAAATGCAAGTCAACATAGGGGTTTCATAAATGAATAGTACTTATGTAAACATATACATATGCATATCAATTCGGGTAATAAAGAACATTCATATGTGCCGAAGAGAAACATACACCAAAGGTACATCCATCCTGACAGAACCATACATAACAGTGGGAGAACTCGGGTGTAACACAACCATAATCCTATGAGTCTTGATATCATATCATAGAAGTGGGATGGCACTATAAACCGTCTAAGTCTCAATAACAGTAAGAGATCTTAGTACATTTGACTTTATTTATAAACCTTGTTAGGCGAGTCATTGGTGCACACAGTCTAATGGATTTTTCCCCTATTACTTCAGGGCATTCTATCAATGTGTGGTCAAAACTAAGTACTAGTTTTGCAGGATCATATCATTATAAAGGTTAGCCCAAATGGCCTCGTCATTTCAAACAAGCATTGTTTCAACCCAGTGGCCTCGTTAACAATGGAATAACAATAGTTTTATATTTTCAACAAGAAATACAATGTTTAAGTTTCAATAAATGGTAACAATATCAACAAAAAAAGTGATTCTCCAAGATATAGGTTATAAAATGAAAGAATCTTTAAACACCTTATGGTAGTTCTTACCTTGTATTAACATATTTCATAATTTACCTCTTTAAATCAGAGACTCTTTAACAATTCCTTGATCATTTCTTAGCACAGTATCACCATCCTTCAACCCATATGATCCATAGATCTACTCTTCTAGATCTACTTGAAGCTCTTTTAAGAAAGACAGATGAATGAAAGAACTGGCTTGGATCTTGAGTTATTATTGAGATCAAGTGGTTTTTTTGAAGAAAAGAAACAATAATGAAGATGATATTTAGATTTGAAAATCTATGAAGAAGATAAGAAACTTAATTTTGAAAAAAAAGAAGAAATAAGGAGATTGTATTATGGAGGTCCAAAGGTCTCTTTATATAGAAAGAAGAAATGGATAAAATATTTATTTGGTGGCCAACAACTGTTTATTAGGAAGGTAACTTGTGATTGGTCCATACCTTTTCTGAAAAGTACTCAAGGGTAGATAACTAGTCTTATCAATCATTCATTTTTGCCATTATTATTCAGAGCTACTGTATGCCAAAAACATCTTACAATGTATGCCATATAAAAGCACTCAACTTAACATAAACTTAAACTATGCACAATACAATACTATATATCCGAACCTATAAACTCACCTTATAAACTTATTTAGATATATGTAACCTCATTATCATGTCTCATAATTTGCTTCGCTAATCCATGAACATCTTTAGCTTGCCTTGTTCATGCCAAGATCTTCTCTTCACTTCATCTTTATTTTGCTGGGCTCCACAGCTTAACTTACTCAGTTCGTTTCTTTTGTATCGAGCCCACATGCTTGGCTATCTTTGCTGAGCTCATTAGTTTGCTTTGCTTCATTATCAAGTTTCTTATTTGTCTCATATCTTTTCGACCTCATTTTTAGCAATATGTCCAACTTGTCCATTTGCTTCTATTCACCTCACATTCCTCCATCTCATAACTCTTCACTTTGTACCACTTTTGTTTTGTGATACTTTGCCTCATAATATTTTGCCTAACCTCCAAAGTCCACCTTTGTCACTAAGGCTAATAATCCTTACTGAAATCCCACTTTTGTCACCAACTTCATCCTTAATGTTTGACTCTTGCTTACCCAGTGAGTCTATCATCCTTGAATTCTTTTCCTTGAACTGGTATAGAAGTCCAACATGATTCCCTAGCCATCACTTCATCCTCCACCTTGTTAGTAACAATCTTTAATGAACCTTAATTTGCCTTCTGTCCAAATTCTTAAAATTACACCATTTTACATACACTCAAAAATCTTTACATATAATCAAAACTTGGGGTATTATAATTTGTGGCAAATAATAATTGATTATTGTAATTTTTTTTTAACAATATATATTACTTACTAAAACTTTTTCAAAAATTATTGGGAGTATATACCAACAAATAATAGAATTAATAATTTTAGTTTAAGATCATTTGATATATTTTATTACAACTAATTATTAACAACAAGTATATACCTATAATAGCAAGGTAATGCTGCTATTAAATGTCAAAATATATTAATAATACATTAATATTCTGGTGTCAAATATTTATAATCGTGCTACAAAAAATTTTTTGTACAGAGATTTTATATATCAAATGGTAGAACTGCTAGTTCTTATTAGAATAAAATTTATTACTTTTAATAATATGTGGATCATGCTATTAAAAGATGGTTATTTATCGTATTTCTATGTGTCACTGCTAGACCATGGTATCATTATTCTTCTCAAATGTAATTCTTAAAATTTTCCCCTTTAGTTGTATACACATCAAAGTTTATCATATTAATGACAAGAGCAAGGGAAACCATATAAGGTATGATTGATTGTAATATTTGATGAACCTGTGTGACATAGAGAATATGTGTAAAATTACTCGTGTGGGCACCTTAAAGTGTGGGAAGGCTTGCATCAGACATGACTCAATGCTTTAATAAGCAGGCAATACTATAGAGGGGGAAAAAAAATAAAATTGGAAATGTTCCTTTTGGAAAGGA
Organism: Reutealis trisperma; assembly: GCA_947687605.1. Taxonomy (NCBI): domain Eukaryota; kingdom Viridiplantae; phylum Streptophyta; class Magnoliopsida; order Malpighiales; family Euphorbiaceae; genus Reutealis; species Reutealis trisperma. The sequence continues at coordinate 124,398 of CANTUT010000695.1, forward strand.
TTTGTGATACAAGACAACTACCAAATTCCATCAAACCAGATAAAAGCTTTAAAAAAACAAACATAAAAAGGCTATAAGAAGTGAGTGAGAGGAATGCTCATATATATCATAGATCCCTCCAGCAATCTTACAGTGCTCAATGGGCTCCACCTCTTCCTCACGTTTTGCCTTCTATTAACTCCCACCAATCATCCTTGCACGTGAGAATCTTCTGTTTTTTTTTTTATTATTTTTTTTAATTCTCTCATTAATTCATTCTATTTTCTGAACCTATTAGTCAAGGTATTCTCCTCCTTTTATTTTTTTTTTAATTTTTTGATATAAAAAGTCAAACTAATAAGATGAAATAGATAAAATAAGAAGTGTGAGATTTTGTCATATATAATAATACGAATTCAACCATTTTATTATATATAGTGATATGAATGATACCAATAAATTTTAATTCAGTAAAATTAAGAAGTCAAATTATATTAAGAATTCAATTAATTAAAAAAAATAAATAAAATCAATTTCTAGCTAATTTGACGTGGAGGGCGTTTGGCTTTGGCACTACGAATGATCCTCAATGCTTGAACTCCAAAGTGTTAAAATGACACTTTGGTTAAAAGTTATAAGGTATATTATTATTTGGAAATTTATACTTTATTATTTTTGAGTTACGCACTGCTAAATCAAACTCTTAGTGGAGTATTCCATTCAATTTTTGTTGTAGTAACATTTCAATGAAACACAACGACTAAGTTTACAATATTCCTACATTTGGATTGGATATGATTACTACCAAATATATATATATATATATAAATTATAATTAACTTGTACCAAATCTAATTTGGTAAACTTATTTCATCAAGATCATCTAATGACAAGAAAACTTCATCCAAGCATGAGAGTTCAGTTCCATCATCTTCATCATCACAATTTCTCTCGTACACTTTGCAAATAACCCACTTACTACGGTCCTGCAAATATAAATATATACATAAAATTAACAAAAACCAACAACAAGTGATCAAAATTAATAAGTTAACGCTTAAGCTTACTATTTTTGGACGTCCTCTTGTTTTTGATGATCTACTACTAGAAGCACCATCCGATGAGGATGATAATCCATATTCTTCCATTATCCAACTGGTTTTCATCCCGCTCGGAGCTTCTCCGACGTAAAATACTAAATATTTCTTCATTCCAACTCTCTCGTTTGCGCTTGTAAAAACCGGTTCATCAATGCCTATTGCCTTCCAGTATCCATTCTCGGTAATCCTATTTTGCGTCTTCCTACTATAAAAATACCATTGCTTGCCTTCAGCTAGTGCCTTACCTATACATAGCAATTGTTTCCGAGATTACGAGTTAAAATACAACGAAATAATAAATAAATACGCCAGTAATTCTTAAATTTATAACTAACAAAACTATTGATATACCGTCAAGTTCCCATGGATCATAAGGATAGAGATCAAGATCAGGGATGACATCTGGATGACAAGGTAAAAGGGCGGCCTTACGTTGAAGAAAATGGACGACGAGCTCTTCCTCCGTCGGATAAAATCGAAAACCCGGTGGTAGATTAACATTAGTCATCGCAAGAATAAAGCAATCAAGAAGAAGAAGAAGAAGAAGAAGAAGAAGTTATTGTGAGAAACTTCAATGAAGCTTTTGGGTGATGGGTGAAATTTATAGGATGAGATAGGAAGAGAGAGAGAGAGAGAGAGAGAAGGATAAGTGACGTGAAAAAGAAGGCGACTTCCAATATATATATATATATATATATATATATATATAGTTAATCTTTCTCATTGATTGTATAAGGCGGCGGGTAACGGAACGCTCATATACTTCTAAGTAACGGTATAGGTGGAGTTGCAGAGAGGAGATAGTGAGTGACTGACTGAGGTGAGAGTGTTTTGTCCTTATATTAAATTATTTTATTATGGAGTACCTTAACAATACAATACTATTTAATAATAATAATTTACATAATGTTTCTTTAACTTAGTATTTATTATGATAATTATTACAAAAACATTTTTGCATTCAATTTATTTTTAAATTAATTGAATTATTTTTTTAATTAGTGTTTTCAGGACATTTATTTAAAAAAAAACAACCAATATATACTATATAAAAAACTTAAGAATTCTAAATAAATAAATAAAATAGAAAATTTGTCTTGTTGACACTTGTAAAAAAATCGATTTACTTTATAAAAAAAAAGTAAAAATAATAAATAAATAGAAAACTTGTGACAATCGATCTCACTTCATGCTTATATCATGCGCCAGCTTATATCACGCGCCAAACAGAAATATGGGTTTGGTCGTGAACCATATGAAAAGTTTAGGTACCCCACCCCACTCTCTAGGGGTGAGTGTGCCTATAACCAATAATTATAATTAATTAATCTCACTTCATCTATCATTTTTATTATTACTCTCTTTTTAATTATTCACGGAACTTAGTATTATGAGTTTTATTTTTCTTTATTATTCGTTAGGTTTTGATTAAAGATTTCAACTGATAACTTATCCGATCAAAATATAATTTAATATGTACTTACAGATGTAATTTAGTGATAATATATTTTTTAACTGAATAATAAATTTATAATTTGAGTCATTTGTTTTTCTTAATATTAAAAAAATAGTATTTTTTATATAATGTATTAATTTATATAACATCTTTTCGTTGATCAAAGGAAATAATATATATTTGCTTTTTAATTTAGCTTAATTTAGTTGCCAATTGATTTTTTTAAGTAGTAATAAATTGATATGATAGGCTAAATGTCTTAATTTATTTGTCATAAATAAGAAATTAATGAATTTTTAATGTTTAATTTTGAGATTTGAATATAAAATGAAGTCATTTATTAATATTTTGAATAATATAAATATATGAATCTTTTCATAATTTTGATTTAGTAATTATTATTATTATTTCTTGTCATATGCATCTCCCCTAAGGAGTGTAATGAATATGGTTAGCAGGATTGAGATCTATAGAACAAAATGTAAAATGCAATCAACCAGTTATCTTAAGTTGGGGAAGTTCAACTGGATATATATTCATATATTGTTATTGTTGGGTCACTTATACACATGACTACTGGACCTCATCAACACATGTCGTCCCTTATGAAATAAATAATTAATCAATAATTAATTCTTAGGGAAGAGAACAAAATGAAAGCTATACAAAATAAACGTAACAGTGAAGTTACTTTTTGTACATATATTTGTGTGCTTATTGGAAGGCATGCAATACCCTGTTGCTTATGTATATGTACCTGCGGCTGTGGGTATTTATACCTTTTCCTCTTTGGCTACTTAATTGTTTTGACACATAAGTATTTTCTACAATTATTTCAAAAGAATATATGTCGCATTTGTGGGACATAATTCAAGTGGTTTTTAAAGCATATTGAGTGAGATGTGTCATATTTGAGGGTATGTAATACCACATTATCACATTTAAAAATTAATTAGTTGAAAATCATTTAATATTTTTGTTGCAAGTTTAAACAAGTACTTTCTCTGTTCATTTTTCTTATTTGAATCAGATTTTCTAGTGTAAAATATAGATTATCGACATTATATATATATATATATATATATATATATGATCAGGCTTGATCAATATGAAAAGGAATGGGCTGGATCTTCTCTTCCTGGACTTGGGTCTGATGCCTGAGCCTGATGCCTGTGAAGGAGAAGAGAAAGAATCAGAGAGGTGCCAGGCCTTTTGCCTGGCTTTAATCCTCCGACGATCAAGTTAAACCTTTCTTCAGAGAATTTTAGTGAGAGAAAAGGGATGAGAGAATGCAGAGTTTCAACTACCTGTGCTTAGACTTTCCTTTCCCTTTTGTATGATTTTTTGGGTTAGGTATGTCTGACACCTTTCTTTTGAGGAAGGACATCCTCTGTCATTCGTCCATGCTGGTTGGTGAAAGTTGGTAGCAGGCGTATGTCCCTTGTCCCATCCCTGGGGATGTCTGGTAATGGGGGTGTCAGGGCATGGTGTAGATTGTCTAAGAACTGATCCTCCTGTTGGATGACTGGACATGTCATCAGAGGGCTTTGGCCCTTACTTGCTCAGCAAGTCATCCGGCTGGCGAAGGAGGGGAGCAGCACCTAGTCCGAAGGCCTTTGGACTGGGATCATTCGAGGGTCCAGCCAGTGGGCCCTGTTTCCGTTTATCATAGTCTCTGAAGGTTTTGCAATGGGCTTGGGCTATAGGAGGGTCCAAGCCTCTCTTGAGAGTCACTTTCATCCCTTATCAGGGGCCCCCCTGTTTTATTAAGGAGAGAGCGAAGAGTTGAACCTTAGTAAAACAGCTTCGTATCCTTATATCCTTGTCTTGTGAGGTCTTTCGATTGAAGAGAACTGCTTCCGCTTTGAATGGCGAAGAGGTCCTTTCATTTCCTTGTCTTAGGAGAGGCTTTCGTTTTGCTAGGGGGCTTCGTCCGATCTAGGCATTCACTTCATATTCTCGAAGGATAGCCTTCGTCTGATCGAAGGGATCAAAGGTGCTAGGAACCGTCAGCATTCTAGACAGTCTTCGTAGGGTAGATGGAAGGTCACACAGCCATTGAATGCATGCACAACTGACAAGGATGAGCATTGAATGCCAAAACGCGCATTGAATGCACGTCTCCTCGTTCTCCCCATTCTTCCACGTGTCATAGCAAACGGTTAAGTTTTCCATGGATTTTAAATTTTGAACGTCCATTTAATGCCCCCACTTATTGCTGTGGCGGTTATCGAGGACGCTCTCAGTATATATATTCCTTTGCCTTCCCATATCCAGAACTTCTTGCTTATTCTCTCGAATCTCCTATTTTTCGTAGTTTCCCATATCTGTTCTTTGGCATTTGCTTCCCTTTCTTCTTTCATTCCAATGGCCCCCAGAAAAGAAAACATTCCCCGTAGGAACCAAGTGAGCTCCTCCCATTATTAAAAGATACTGGAGGAGGAATGGGGGGAGATAGCCCCTATTGCAAAAACATCTGAATTTTTGGCCTTCGGCCAGAACTTAGAAGGCAGCACTCAGTTCATATTCCGCTAGGCTGAGGCTCACGAGAGGGTTTACTCCAGCGACCCCAAAGCTGCTCTACCTAAAGACAACCAGCACTACATTATTTTCTACCACCAGCTGGAAGCTGGTCTTCTTTTTCCTCCTATGAAGTTCAAAGTTGAATGCTTCAACTACTTCGGAGTAAATCCAATGATGCTGACCCCGAACTCTATAAGGGACATGCACGTCTTCGAAGTTCTCTGCTTTGCTCACGGCATTCGTCGTTCTGCTCGCCTGTTTTAATGCTTTTACAGGATCTAGAGCGCGCAGAGGTCACCGGGGGTTTACATGACTTCTGCCAGGCCTCGCCGAAGCCTTTTCTTTGGTAAAGAGAATAAAGTGAAGGACTGGAGAGGCAAGTTCGGGTTGATAGAGGTCACTGATAGCCTCAGCGATAAATCCCCTGGATTTGGTTTCCCCCGCCATTTCCTGCGTCCCACTGAAGGCCTTACTGAGTGGCCTGAGAGGCTGTCCACTGAGGAGAAATCGAACCTCAAGACCTTGGTCCATTAGGGTTATACTTATAACTTTGAAAAGATGATGGCCTCCTTCTATGCTGAGGACGAGCATGGCCTTCCAACTCCTAGACTCTTGCTGAAAGATATAAGAGGTAACTCTGCTCCTCACTCATCACTTGCTATAGGTTTAATTGACTATGGAGTATTGATCTTGTTGTTGCTGTGTTTGTTGTTTCGATTGCAGTGGAGGCCAAAGATCCTGCACATTATCAGGATATCATGAAGGAGACAGAAGGGGTTTCTCTAAGACCCTTCAGTGAAGATGCTGAGCTTCCCATTCTTGACCTTAAGACGGGGAAGTTCCGTTTATGCTCCTCCTTCGCCCCGCAGTCTTCATCGGCGAAGCTTCGTAAGGATAAGCCGACGAAGCCTGTCTCCGCTGGATCCGGTTCAGCTGTTGGATTAGAAGGGGCCCAGGTGAGTGTGGCCAGTGCGAAGTCCATTCGAATAATTCGAAGGCGACTTGTTAAGGCTTCTGATCGCTCTGTTCCTATTGTGCAGAGAGGTATTCCTCAGATTCGAGCTGTACCCATTGCTGCAAGGCCTGCTCCTCAGAGGGACATTTCAATCTTAGGGCTTTCTGAGGCTTCCATTCCTCCGTCTCCACCTCCTCCAGCGAGTGATAAGGGGAAGGGAGCGTCCGTACCTCGTCCGCCCAAGCTGAAAGTAAAAGGGCCCCCCGTCCCCAATGTTCTTGATCTAATTGCTCACTCTTCTGGGGGGGCGGCGCAACTGGCAGACTTGGAGAAGGCTCTGACAGACGTGCCTGATGCTGAATTTAAGGCCCGTCTGAAAAACTTGGTGGATGACTTGAGTGCCCCTGTAGCCGAAGCTGGGCAGGTAACTTTTCTTCTCCCCCATCACCTTCATCATATAAAGACTCTCGCGTTATCCGAGGGACATATCTGAGATGGTCGAAGGAGGTCATACCAGGGAGATCTCCTAGTGCCGAGGAGGTCGAAGCCTGGGAGAAGTATATTGAGGAGCAAAGGATTTCATATCCTAACTTTGCGACTCTCAGGAGGCTTTATCCTTCCCCAGTTAATACTGCGGCCGAAGGGGAGGCCTTCATTTCAAGAAACAGAGGCAACTTCTTGCCTTCTTATTATCATTTACTTCTTCTTGTGTCTTTATCTGCTGATTTGAATGTGTGAATGCTTTTGCTCTTGTACTTTGCAGTTTTTATGTGCGAAGCGGACGCCCCTGCTCAGGAGCCCTTCCTGGAGGCTTCGTTCGCACCTGTCATGGTTTCTTCCGGAGCCAACGAACCATTTCCTTCAGCTGCTGTTCCGCTGGCGACTGATCAGGGGGCTGCTGTTGCAGCACATGACGAAGCATTTTCTTCAGTTGCTGCTTCGTCTGGTGTTATGCCAGGGGCTGTTGTTACTGTCGAAGGTGTCTCCTCTCTTCGTCCCCCTAAGAGGAAATTAACAGTGGGGGAGTTCCTTCGTCGCAAGAGGCCACTAGTGGTAACTTCAACCACCTCCGCTCCGGAGGCCCGCTCTGCTTCAGAGACTCCTTCACCTGGGACGGATGTAGGAGTGTCAGCTCCTCCTCAGGGGACAATAAAGGAGGCTTCTCCACCAAGCAAGAGGCCACGAATTGAAGAGCCAGCGGAGATTGTAGTAGTGGATTCACCTCCGCTCGAAAGAGTCGAGGCATCTGCTGGTCCTCTTTCTTCCATTGCTCCCCTCGCCACAGTCTTGGCCCTTGTGCCCTTCCTGCGTCCGGCCCCTAGGCCTCTTTTCGGGTATGTGGAGGATACTCTTGCCAGGCAATAGACTCTGCTAGAGAAGGTAAATTCATTGCTCACTTGAGTTGTGCCCATTTAGCACATTGCCTAATCATTGTTGTTTGTTGCAGGCGCTTCTGGATTCTAAAATTTTGAAGACTGATTTCGGTCTTTTGAGGGATTATTATGAAGACGCCCGGCAGGCGGCGGAGGATAGGTTGGGATTATGTTCCCGTCTGGAGGAAGAACTGGCTTTTGCGAAGGCGAAGGCTGAGGAGGCCATGGAACAATCCAGGGCCTATGAAGAGGCTCGTTCGAAGGCCGAAGGAGAGGTTGGAGCCTTAATTGCGGCAGTGGCATCAAAGGACAAAGCCATTGCCAATCTCAGCGTGCAACTGGACAAGTTGAAGAGTGCTAATGAAGAGCTTGCCCGACCTAATCTTCGAGAACTCTTGAAGAAGACTTAACAGGAACTTCGAGTCTCAGAATTTGGATATACACAAGCCACTACTCGGGCTCAAGTTGCATTTGAGAAGGCTAACAAGGCCGAAGAAGGTCGGCGAAGGGCTGTGAGGGATTTTATGCAGTCTAAGAGCTTCAATGACATCATCACATACCACACCTATAAGGTAGCAGCCGAGTATTATAACAATGCTCTCCGTGATGCAGCGGAGCACTTTCCTGATGTGCTGCAAGTGGTATCTGAATTGGATGCTGCTGAAGAACCTCCAGCGCCGGACCTTTCAGAATTCCAAGATCCCGTTCTTGAGGGGGATGAAGGCCTTTTACGACCCGAAGATTTCCCAACTTGGGATAAAGATGGACCCGCTTTGTCTCCCATTCCCGAAGTTTCTAGTGGGGGTGAAGGGGATGCAGATGAAGGACCTCCTTCTGGGACGGGTCTCGCCTCGGCCGAACCTCTATCTGTCATTCAGCTAGATCCTTCGAATGACCAGCCTCTGCCATCTTTTGCAGCAGTGGTTCCTCCAGGCGATCCTCTGCCTTAGACATTCTTTTGTACTTCATTCTTTTGTAGTTCTTTTGTATTTCATTCTTTTGTAATTCTTTTGTATTTCATTCTTTTGTAATTCTTTTGTATTTCATTCTTTTGTAAATAAATGTAATACATTTACTTCCACGAATAATACAGTTATTATGCTTCTGCTTTTGCGTATGCTTTACTTATAATCCAATAAGCCTTTGTGCAATGCCTTAGCGAAGTTTCCGTTCTAATAGGAGTTCAAGCACTTTCACCTTCTCCTCCCATTAGACCTTCGTGGCTTCTTGCCTAGATTTACTAGGACTTAGGCTCTTCCTTAGGAAAGTTCTTCCCACTCTTGGCTAGGCTTCGTGCCTAGATTTACTAGGGCTTAGGCTTCCCCTTAGGAAAGTTCTTCCTGCTCTTGGCGAGGCTTCGTGCCTAGATTTACTAGGGCTTAGGCTTCCCCTTAGGAAAGTTCTTCCCGCTCTTGGCGAGGCTTCGTGCCTAGATTTACTAGGGCTTAGGCTTCCCCTTAGGAAAGTTCTTCCCGCTCTTGGCGAGGCTTCATGCCTAGATTTACTAGGGCTTGGGCTTCCCCTTAGGAAAGTTCTTCTCGCTCTTGGCGAGGCTTCGTGCCTAGATTTACTAGGGCTTAGGCTTCCCCTTAGGAAAGTTCTTCCCGCTCTTGGCCAGGCTTCGTTATTACGAATGGAGACAATTTGAGGCAAACAATGTTTCTGTTATTGTTATTGATAATACATTTTGAGGTGCTGAATGTTCTATGTATGAGGAATTTTCACTCCCTTTAGGGTTACAAGTTTGTAAGTGCTAGGACTTAGGACTCTTTTTACTTGGAAAGGTCCTTCCCACGTGGGTGTAAGCTTGCCTGTGCCTTCACGTTTGCCTGTAGCCTCTAAGAATCTCATTACTAGATCCCCTTCGCTAAACACTCTGTGCTTTACTTTCTTGTTGAAATGATTAGCAGCTCTTTGCTTGTAATTAGCCATTCGAATGCTGGCCAATTCCCTGAGTTCCTCTAGGAGATCGAGATCGATTCTTCTGGCTTGATCATTGTGTCTGTCTTCGCAATAATTGATCCTTCCACTAGGGAGGCCTATATCCACTGGAATTACTGCTTCTGTGCCATAGGTCAGGATGAATGGAGTCTCTCCGGTGGGTTGCCTAGGAGTAGTTCTGTATGCCCATAGGACATGGTGCAGTTCGTCTGCCCAGCTTCGACCATATCCTTCTAATCTCCGCTTTAGGCCTTGTAGAATAGTCCGATTTGTTACCTCCGTCTGGCCATTTGTTTGAGGATGGGCTACTAATGAGAAATATTGTTTGATCTGAAGCCCTAAACAAAAGGACCTGACTTTAGCATTATCGAACTATTTGCCATTGTCGCTAATGAGCTGATAGGGAATGCCGAATCTGCATACTATGTTCTGCCACAAGAAGTTGATCACCTTTTCTGCAATGATGGTGGCTAAAGGTTCGGCTTCCACCCACTTGGTGAAGTACTCCACTGCTACTAGGAGAAACTTTCTCTAACCTGATGCTGCGGGGAAGGGTCCGACTATGTCTACCTCCCACTTAGCGAAGGGCCATGCACTAGAAATAGGGACCTGCTCTGCTGCTGGAACATGTTTTCCACTGTCAAATTTTTGGCAGGAGGGGCACTTTTTAACAAATGCCATGGCTTCGTCTTTCATCCTCGGCCAGTAGTACCCTTGCCTAATCGCCTTAGCTGCCAGCGCTTTTTTGCCTATGTGCATTCCACAGGATCCTTCGTGTATCTCCCGAAGGACGTACTCAGCTTCATTGGGCCTTACGCATCTCAGCTAGGGCAATGAATAAGCTCTCTTGTACAAGGTTCTGTTGTTCAAGGAGAAATGAGCACTTCTCCGCTTGACCTTTTTGGCTTCTTGGGCGTCTTCATGCAGTTCTCCCTTTTCCAAGTAAGAATTGATGGGGTCTATCCAGCACGGCTCTTCTTCGATCTCCATAACCTCATCTCCTTCGGTGATGCTGGAGGAGGCTAAGGTGCCCAAATAGATTTTTTGAGGGAGTTCGACTGGACGATAGGCAGCTAATTTGCTGAGACTATATGCTCTGCAATTCCTTTCTCTGGGGATCTTTTGAAAGAATAGCCTGACTCCTCTGTCCTTCATTCTTTGAACTAACTCTTTCATTTTTTGCAAATACTTGGCCATGGCTGGTTCCTTCGCCTCAAATTCTCCATCTATCTACCCGATCACCAATTGCACCGTGAGTTGTTCTACGCGAAGGCAATCGGCGAAGAGCAATCCCTGGATCACTGCTTCATATTCTGCCGTGTTATTGGTGGCTTCACAATTCAGTCCCAAAGCATACTCCAGTGAAAATCCTTGAGCACTTCTAAGTATGATGCCCACACCATTTCCTTCTTTGCTGCTAGCACCATCTACAAAGAGTTCCCACTGAAGGTCCGGTAGCATTATTGATGAGTGTCTTTCCTCAGGGGTTTGGTCTTCTTCCCCCTCTTTGGTACCAAAGGAGCATTCAGAAATAAAGTCTGCCACTGCTTGAGCTTTAATTGCTGACCTGACCTTGTACTGCAAACCGTGATGACCTAACTCCACAGACCAACATAACATTCTTCCCGACGTTTCCGGTCTATGAAGTACCTTCTGTAAGGGTTGATCTGTCACAACCACTCCTTGTTGTGATTGTAAGTATATTTGATACTTTCGGCAAGAGAGCACTAAAGCATAGGCCAGCTTTTCTATCAGAGAGTAGTTCAACTCTGCCCCTTGTAGGACTTTGCTGAAGTAATAAATGGGCTTCTGGACCTTTTCTTCCTCCCTGATCAACACCAAACTGATCGCTTGGTCTGAAGCGGATAAGTAGATTAGTACTTCTTCACCTGGCAAAGGCCTACTCAGAATGTGCTCTGAGCTTAGGAAGGCCTTGAGCTCTTCAAATGCCCTCTGGCACTCCTCTGTCCACGTGAACGTCTCTGACTTTCTCAACTTTTTAAAGAAAGGGAGATACCTCTCAGCAGATTTAGACATGAACCTGTTCAATGCGGCGATTCGCCCTACCAGCCTCTGAACGTCCTTCACGCTCTTCGGAGGTTCCATGTCTAAGATGGCCTTCACCTTGTTAGGATTGGGCTCAATTCCCCTTTCGCTCACCATGCAGCCTAAGAACTTGCCTCCTTGGATGAAGAATGCACACTTCTCCGGGTTAAGCTTCATCCCATACTCTTCCATTATTGCCAATACCTCGGCCAAGTCACGGACATGGTCCTCAAAGCTTATGCTTTTCACAATCATGTCGTCCACGTATGCTTCCAAGTTTCTACCTAATTGATCTTTAAACATTCTATTAACTAGGCACTGATACGTGGCTCCGGCATTTTTCAAGCTGAAGGGCATAGACACATAGCAATATGTACCCTTCTCTGTTATGAATGAAGTCTTTTCCTCATCCTCCGGGTGCATTCTAATTTGATGATATCCTTGCTTAGCGTCTAAGGATGACAAAAATCCATACCCATCCGTCGAATCCACAAGTTTATCAATCATGGGCAATGGAAAAGAGTCTTTTGGGCAAGCTTTATTCAAATCCGTAAAGTCTACACACATCAGAAAGGTCCCATTCGCCTTCTTGACTAGCACCACGTTCGCTAGCCGTTCCAGATATTGCACTTCCCTGATAAATTTTGCCTCTAGGAGCTTGTATATTTCCCGGTCAATGACCGCTTGCCGCTCTGATCCGAAGCATCTCTTTTTCTGCTTGACTGGTCTGCAGGTGGGACCTACATTCAATTGGTGCATTATCACTTCAGGCTTTACCCCTCCCATTTCTGCCGAAGACTAGGCAAAACTGTGGACATGCTCCTTCAGGAACTGGTGAGCAATCGTCTTCTGCTCACTTTCTAACGAAGAGTTGACCATCAAGAACTCTTCAGGCTCTCTTCCCACCGTTACCTTTTCCAGTTTATCCACAGGCTCGGTTCTTTTCTCAGGAGTAATAGTTTCAACTGCAGCTACCTCCTCCGCAGCGACTTCGCCCTTTCTCATCTTTTTATTTCTCTTCCTTTCTGCTTCTTCGTCCTGACTGCCATAGACGTGAAACACTTCGCCATTGGGCTTTGGGATCATCATCCTCAAGTGTCTGATATTTGTCGAAGCGTCCAGGTCATATAGCAATGGCCTGCCCATCAAGACATTATATGCCAAATGTGTCCTAATAATGACAAATGTGGCCATGGTAGTAACATTTTCGAGGGCGGTGCCAACTGTGAAGGGTAGCTTTGCCACTCCAATCGATGGGACCTCCATTCCATCCAAAGTGCGAACTGGATTTCCCACTTCTTCCAGATCTTCCTCCTTGAGACCCATCTTTAAATATGCTTCCCTCGTCATCAGGTTGACAGAACTTCCTTCGTCAACCAGGATCCTTTTAACTACATAATTGGCTATAATTGCTTGAATCACCAATGGATCAGCGTGAGGGGTGCGAAGGGTACTTCCATCTGGCCTCTCTAGTTGATTTCCCCCTCTTCCACAATAAATGTATTCAGGCTTTTCGCTCCGCCTTCCTAAGGCCTTCGCACGATTTTTGCTTTCACTAGCTTTGCCTGGCCCTCCTGTAATACAATGAATGGTCCCTGCCGAACCATCATTTAAGGGTCTTTCTCTATCTTCGCTAGGGCCAGCTCTGCCTGATTCTTCTCTTCTTATGAATTTCCTCAAGTAGCCCTATTTGATCAACCTTTCGATCTCCTCCATCAACTGCCTACAATCATTGGTATTATGACCATGAGTATCATGAAAGAGGCAGTATTTATTCTGATTTCTTTTTTCTGGAGGAGCAACCATTGGTTTGGTGCGAGCCCATATATTTTGCTCTTTGAAAGTTGCGAAGACTTCGGTTGGACTGGCATCGAGGGGGGTGAATTTGCTGGGGTCGAAGCTGGATCGTGATTGGTTATTTCTTCCCCTCCTTCATCCGCCAGTCGGCCTCTCATCTCGCTTTTCTTCGCCTTCTTTTCTCACTTCGCCTTCGGCTCTTCCCTAGGAATGATCTCCATTCCTCTCCGCTTTGCCATCTGGTTGAAGGCTAGAGCGTCATCTTGCCGTACATACTTTTGGGCCAATGCCATTGCATCCTCCAGGGTACGAGGAGCATGACGGCAAAGGGCTTTGAGAAAATCCGTGTGAGAGGTTCCATTCTGCAGCGCCTCCACTGCTCGAGCTTGGTCCAAGTGCGTCACTTTCAACGCTTCTCGATTGAATCGAGCCATGTAATCCCTTAAGGACTCATTCTCCCTTTGCACCACCGCTTCCAAATACTGAGTTTTTCGCTCCACCGGAATACTAGAAGCGAATCGATGCATAAAGGATCTGGCCAGCTCTATGAAAGAACGGATACTTCCCTCTTCTAAGCTATCAAACCATCTCGTTGCAGCTCCTTCCAAGGATCCCCTAAATGCTCTACATAGAGCCTCATCATCTGCCGTCTGCAATTCTACTGCATGCTTGTAGTCCATGACATGGACCCTGGGATCGGTTTCCCATTATACTTTTTCAACACCGGCGGTTTAAACTTGCTGGGCATAACGTATTCCCTGATGGATCTGGTAAAAGGAGACTTCAGGGTGAGCTTTAGGGTGGTATCCATGGTTTTCCCGTCATAACCTTGATTCATCTCTTCTAAAAACTTATTCACCGCATCTCTCAGTTCCTCTTCCTTCTTTCTGCGGCTATTGCCACTAACTGGTGATCTTCTGCTTCGAACCCTCGAGGGGTGACTAGTAACAGAATACTCCCATCTATCATGTTCTCTTCCTCTCGGGCTTTCTCTTTTTTCGTACTTTGGTTCTTTGTACTCACACTTCCCCTTATTCCTTCCTTCGCCTCGTTCCGTATTATTTGCATGAAAATTTTTTCCATGCAAAAACTTACGTTCACTGTCTGGGAGCGAAGCTTGCGTACTCCCTTCTTCTTCGGTCGAACTCTCCTCTCCTCCATGACGCTCTTCCATCCTCCCCTCCACATTTCCACCCAAGTGGACCAATTGTTCTTCATTAACCCCTGGGGAAGGTCGAACCCCTGGGGCTCCCTGGGATTGCTTCTCATACTCCAGGGTTCGAGCAACATTCCTTCTCGGAGTAGTTTCTGGAACAGCGACAAGGGTCTGTGCCTGGGGAGTCTGTTGCTGGGAGCTCCTTACAAAAGCAGCTATAGTGTTAATAAACTGCAATACAGGAGCTAAGTCTAGATTTGGGAGGCTCAGAGGGGTTTGGCTAGACCCAGCTGTATTTTGTTGAGAGATAAGGAGCTGGAGGGACGTGTTTAGGTCAATGGGAGTTACTAGAGGAGGATCAGTAGTTGTTGGAAGGGAATGTCTAGGATTTAAGGGAGTTGAAGATTCAGGATCATCATGGTTCATCATTATGGTAATCTTCTTTCATAGGCAAATGAAAGTAAAATGCAAAGTTGAGAGAAAGATCAGCTCGCGTTTCCCACAGACGGCGCCAATTTGATCAGGCTTGATCAATATGAAAAGGAATGGGCTGGATCTTCTCTTCCTGGACTTGGGCCTGATGCCTGAGTCTGATGCCTGCGAAGGAGAAGAGAAAGGATCAGAGAGGTGCCAGGCCTTTTGCCTAGCTTTAACCCTCTGACGATTAAGTTAGGCCTTTCTTCAGAGAATTTTAGTGAGAGAAAAGGGATGAGAGAATGCAGAGTTTCAACTACCTGTGCTTAGGTTTTCCTTTCCCTTTTATATGATTTTTTGGGTTAGGTACGTTTGACACCTTTCTTTTGAGGAAGGACATCCTCTGTTATTCGTCCATGCTGGTTGGTGAAAGTTGATAGCAGGCACATGTTCCTTGTCCCATCCATGGGGATGTCTGGTAATGGGGGTGTCAGGGCATGGTGCAGATTGTCTAAGGACTGATCCTCCTGCTGGATGACTAGACATGTCATCAGAGGGCTTTGGCCCTTACTTGCTCAGCAAGTCATCCGGCTGGCGAAGGAGGGGAGCAGCACCTAGTCCGAAGGCCTTTGGACTGGGATCATTCGAGGGTCTGGCCAGTGGGCCCTGTTTCCGTTTATCATAGTCTCTGAAGGCTTTGCAATGGGCTTGGGCTACAGGAGGGTCCAAACCTCTCTTGAGAGTCACTTTCATCCCTTATATATATATATATATATATATATATATATATATATATATATATATATAATAAAAGAAAAAAATGAATAAGTGAATTAAAGGTGGCAGTTTATTAAAATTATAATAACCTAATTTTGATAATAATAATAAAAAAAGAGCTCAAAGTATGTATTTGAAGATAGAGAAAGAACGGGTGTGGAGATCAAGGCCAAGAGAAATAGAGAGAGGGAGGAAGATAGCAGCCAAACATTCAGCCTCTGACCAAAATCATCAACACCATCACCTACCCCTCCTTCAGGTGAGCTTAGAGGTACCAACGGTGACTAGTCTCAATAGTGGTAGCGGCGAAGAGAGAAAATCTCACCATTAAAACCAAACTTTAGTTATCGCGAGTTGGAAGAGACTGTCTTGCACCTTATCATCAACTTTGATCATGGCCTTGACTCCAACCACTAGTGACAAACTTAAGCTACTAGCCACCATCATTGACAAGATAGTAACTAAGTCACGATCACTGTATGCCATAGTCCAGTAAATCCACCTCTATCATCAAAGTCTAGCAAACTGACAATCTCCATTTGAATCGTCGTTGAAGTCGCTGTAGGTATTTTTGGATTATTTTTTTTGTTCTCCCTTCTTCAATTTTTTATTTTGATTTTTCTCTTTTCTTATTTTTGTGAAAAGGGATTCCTTCATAAAGAACACGTATGGATATACATGGCTAAAAAATAATTCTCCAATTTTGATTTTTTATATGTTATTTATTTTCAATTTATTTTTTTGTTTTTTTTTTTAATTTAATTTTTGTTCTATATTTTTAATTTTTTTTATTAAATTTGACTTGTCACTTTCCGCGTGCAGTGTGTATTTACACATGTTTTTCTCAAGTCAAAATAGGAGTAAATGGACTGAAAATTGAAATTATTATCTGGTTTAAAAGCACATTTTCGCTCCAATTGATCATCCCAAATAAGTTCAGAAAGGAAATTGAGCCTTTAGCCTACTTTGAATGTGAAAAGTAATCTTATTACAATTTCAAACATTTACATATATCCAAACTTCCATAAATGTTAAAATTACTTTTACAACTTTTCATTTTTTTTGAAGGAAAAATATAATTTCAATAAAATTAAGGAGAAAAATCTTATTGCACTAAATCAAGCAATAATGACTAAAATAAATTTATATTTATCAATTTATATCTATATCATCTCTAAATCCATCTATATTTATATTATCTATAAAAATAGACTACTATTATGATAATATTTAAGTAATATGATAATATTAGATTTCTATTTTATCTCTATAGATAGATATTCTTATATAAATAGAATTCTATTTTTATTCTTATCTCTGTAACTTTGTACATTTATAAATAGGTATTTCAATCAATAAAATAAGATACACAGAAATTTATTCTCTCTTATATTCTTTCTTTATTTTTCTCTATTATTTTATTTTTATTTTATAACATGTTATCAGTACGAATCGCTCTACAAAACTGTTCATAATTTTTGATAACTTGTAATTTGCTACAACCTAACTAAAGCGAAAAAATTTAAAAAAGTAAGATTCAAGATTTATGATAAATAATTTTTGTCTAATTAATTATTATTATTATTAATATTTATATGTTCGTTTTTTTATCAAATACATTTTGAATATTTTTTTTCAAAACTACTGTAACTCAAAACATAAATTATTAGCTAGACCATAAAATAAAATAAAAAATTGGAATATATATACTTATGATTTTTTTTTTTGAAGACAATACCAAATCTTTTTTTTTACCAAATCCTTTTTTTTTTTTTTTATAATCGTTTTACTATTATTTTATGATTTTTTGGAATATATAAATTTTTTGGAGCTCAAGTCTTTTTTTTTGAGATTTATAAAGATTTGATATATTATTTGATGATTAATTAATTAAATTCTAGTTTCTAAAAAACTAACACTATATTTTAAATTCTAGTTCGTGAAGAACTAACATTATATTTTAAATTTTAGTTCCTAAAGAACTAGTATTATTTATAGTTTTGAAGAACTAATTTAATAAATAATTAAGGTATAAATTTCAGAAGAGTTGACCCTTAGAACTAAAAATATTTTAAAATCTTGAAAATCTAGTGTCCCAATTTGTTAAAAAATTAATATTCTCTATATTTTCTAAAGAACTAGTATTCTTTATAGTTTTTGAATAACTAATATTCCTTACAGTTTCAGAAGAACTAATATTTCTTGCAGTTTCTAAAGAATTAATATTTTCTACAGTTCATGAAAAATTAATAATAATTACAGTTTATGATAACTAGTATTCTCTCACTATAAGAAAATCATAGTTTACAGACAAAATTTACCGACGGAAATAATTTTGTTGGTAAATTTATTAAATTACCAATAGAATACTGAAGACACACGAAAATTTTCTTTTTATTTTTTTTAATTACCAACAAACTATCAATGGTTTATTAACAAAAAATTACCGACTATCAAATTTTATTGCTAAATAATATGCAAAAAAATGGCGCAAAAATTAGCGATAATTTACCGATCAAAATTTTCGTTGGTAAATTTACTGACAAAAATTTTAGTTGGTAAATTAAAAAGCAAAATTTTCTTTAATTAATTTACAAAAGCTTTCTAATTTACTAACAACATTTTTGGTCAATAAATTAGAGAACAAAATATTTTTTAATTTACCAACAAAAAATTTTAATTTACCGACTAAAATTTTGGTCGGTAAATTTACCGATCAAAATATTAGTAGGTAAATTAAAAAGTAAAATTTTTTTTAATTTAATTACCAAATTTTTCTAATTTACCAACAATATTATTTCGTTGGTAAATTTACTGACAAAATTTTCAGTCGATAAATTAGAGAATAAAATATTTTTTAATTTACCGACAAAAAATTTTAAAATTATTGACTAAAATTTTGGTCAGTAAATTTACTAATCAAAATTTTAGTTGGTAAATTAAAAAATAAAATTTTCTTTAATTCAATTATGAAACCTTTTAATTTACCGAAAACATTATTTGGTCGGTAAATTTACCGATAAAATTTTTAGTCGGTAAATTAGAGAACAAAATATTTTTTAATTTACCAAAATTATTTTTGAAATTACTGACTAAAATTTTGGTCGGTAAATTTACCGGCCAAAATTTTAGTTGGTAAATTAAAAAGAAAATTTTTTTTTAATTAATTTACAAAAGCTTTTTAATTTATTGACAATATTATTCAGTCGGTAAATTGAAAAATAAAATATTTTTTAATTTACTGACTAAAAATTTTAGTCAGTAAATTAAAAGGCAAATTTTCTTTGATTTAATTAAAAAACTTTTCTATTTGCAGACAAAAATATTTTGTCGCTAAATTTACCGACTAATATTTCAGTTGGTAAATTATAATTTTTTTTTTAATTTACTAATAAAATAATCTATCGGTAAATGAAAATTTTAGAGGAAAATTTCCGTTCAAAATTTCATTTGATGTAAAAAATTAAATTACTGATAGAAACTTAGTCGGTAAATGAAAATTTTTGAGAGAAATTTTCCTTCAAAATTTTCATTTGATTTTTAAAAAATAAAAAATAAACTACTGATAAAAATTTAGTTGGTAATTTATCAGTAAATGAAAATTTTGGAGGAAAATTTCTCTTCAAATTTTCATTTAAAAAATTTACCGACAGAAATTTAGTCAGTAATTAGTTAGTAAATGGTGTAAAAAAAAGTATAAAAGGACTCTTCCTCATTATTTTTTCCTATACTTCTTCTCTTTCTCTTCTCTTATCTTACTCTCAATTTCTTCTCTCTATTTCTCACAAATAAAATTTCTGTTTGTTTCTTTCGCTTTTAATTATTTCTTCATTTTTTTTTCATCACTTAATATTTTCATGCTCTTTAATACTCTTATACTCTTTGTTTCATATTCTTTTTTTTCTATTTTATTTCTTAAATTTCAAACCCTTTAATATAAAAAATCTATTAAATTTATTTCATTTTTTTTATTTTTTAGTTTTTATAATTTATAATTTATATTTCTTAAATTGTTTATAGCATAAAAAAGTGTTAATGTGATTTTTTAAAAAATAATTATTTGCTATCTTAAATTTAATTTTTTTATTAAATTTTTTATATAAATTTAGTAAACAAAAAAAATAAATTTAATAAATTATTTATTTTACCTTTTCCTTTTTACTCTTATTATTTTCTCTCTTAATTTTAGCTTTAATTCATTTTTTTTTTGTAGTTTTGAAATATAATTTTAATTTAATTTTTTTAATTTAGTCATTTTTTATATTCTTTAAGCTTTCTAATTTATTTTATAACTTTTTATTTCTTAATTTTCATGTTCACTCTAAAAATTTTAATTTTTTAAATTATTATTCTTATTTTTTGAAAAATATGTATTTTTTTAAAAAAATAGAATTTTACCTATGGATTACTGACAAAATGTTTTATTTTTTAAAAATTAATTTACAAAATTACTGACGTATTACCGACAAAATATTTACTTTTGAAAATTATTTATTTAAACTTTACCGATGAATTATTGACTTTTTTTTTATTTTTAAAAAAATAAAAATTTATCGACAGATTACCGACTAAAAATTTAGTCGGAAAATTATCTCCCCAAAAAAAAATCTGATGATATAAGTTATTTTATTGACAATATAAAAATAATTTACCGACTAAAATTTCGTCGGTAATTACCGACAGTTTTGTATTCAGTCGGTAAATTTTATTACTGACAAACTAATTACCGACTAAATTTTTTTGTCAGTAAATAGTCGATATATACCGACTAAAAAAATATAATTTACCGATTAAATTTTTAGTCTATAAATTTTATTTTATTTTTTGTAGTGTCTAGAGTTCCTGAAGATCTAGTATTCTCTAGAGTTTCTGAAAAATTAGTATTTTCTAGAGTTCCTAAAGAATTAATATTCTCTACAGTTCCTGAAAAACAAATATTCTTTACAGTCTCTGAAAAATTAATCAAAATAAATAAATAAATAAAACATAAATTTTTGAAAAATTGACATTTTACATTCTGGAAGAACTAAGTATCATAAATCATTAAGAAACTAGTATCCTAATTTGCTAAAAAATTAATATTTTACGTTTTTGAAAAATTAAATATATTGTCTATGAGTATTTAAAAGACTGATTTAATTATGATATCATTTAACATATTACTTATTTTTGTATAAACAATATCGAATTTAATGAAACACAAATTTGTGATCATTGATATCACGGGCAAGAATTATTTATCATGAATACTAAATATTGAAAATTTTGAATTAGTCTTAATTAATTATTTATCTTTTGGTTTTCTGAGCGGCATTTTAATTGAATTTTTTTTAATCATATATTATATTGTTAATTCAAAGGTTCTCTTTGATTATTAAATTGCTAAAACTTTTTTCGCTATTGTGGCTTGGATTTATTGCTTTTCAATAATGATTTTGTTAAAAACTTTCAAAATTTAATTATTTTGTGATCTAGTTGCTTTATACTGAAAGAATGTTAATCCTTTATCATTGGATAAAATACATTTATTAGAGTTGTATATCTTTAATTTTGTTAAGAAATTTAAATTGAGTTTTTAAATTTGATATTGCTCATGGTTTGTGTCTAGTTAGCATAATTGTTAATAATTGATTTTGTATTGATTTGATTTCATTTATGAGATAAAAGTCATTATAGACCTTATCAAAGTTAAAAGGCACACATTATATATAATTTGATTGACTTTAAAAAGTTGAACTATTTGATTTGTGAATATTGTGGTTCAAGTTAAAGAAATATAACATCAAAATGAATTTTTGTGATAAATTTTTATGGTGTCTTATTTTAATTTATAATTAAAATCAAAACAAGACAAAAGTTATATGATCATACTTAAACCTCATTTAAGTGAAGATTTAAAGGTTGAATATCTCACTATTCAAGATTTTTATATTCTCTAGAAGAACTTCAAAGATAGATATGATCACTTGAAAATTGTGGACCTAGTACAAGTTTAATATGACTAGCTAAACTTGTGCTTAGAAGATTTTAAATTTTTTCATAATACAATTCAATCATGGTTATAATCACTTCACAGCTAAAATTGTGTGGTGATAAAATTATGGAATATGATATGTTAGTCTTCATTCCTCTAACATGCTCTTGCAACAGTAGTATAAAAAGTGAAAATTTACAAATATTATTTGTTTTCTAGTCGTTACAAAGAATAATTGCTAATGAGAAATTATCAAACAATACCCACTACTACAATTGCATTCCTTGAAGTGAATGTTATAAATTATTTGGCAGATCATGAGAACTCTAAAAGAGTAACAACTCATATAAAGGATACAACTCAATTCAATATTGGTAATTTTATGTGAACTCCTTGAAGGAGTAATTTGCAAGAATTTTACATCTTTTTTGGATTTTGCTTTTAATGTCTTTACATTTTAATTGGATTATATTTTATCAATAAGTTGTGTATTATAATGAGTTATTTCATTATTATTTTATTCTTAGTATACATGTACAACATATTGCATTGAACCTGTAGTTCAAGTATTGAACTTATAATTTAATAATTAAACCTTGAAAGTTTGGCATGAATGCTATTATGTATATCATACATACTCTCATTTAAAATTTATACAAGGACATGAGCCTAATATTTTTTTTGCAAATTTTTAGTTGTGCCATGAATATATTAATATTACTATCTTGATGTGCGAAAATGGGTCTACAAAAGAGATTAAAGATTTATTTTGATAAGGCATATTTCTCGACATTAGAGGAAGGAAAAGTACCCACAATACTAAAGAATGTCGAGAAATTTATTGGAAGGAAAATCCTTTAAATAATTTTGACCTAAGTACAAATTAGAATAAACCAAAAGTTCAAAAAAATAACAACAGTTGCAACAAATTACAACTTAACTGCCAAATGCATTTATAGATGCTAAAAGAGTGACAAAGTCTCATATTACAACTGCTAATATCCCAGCAAGGATTGTAATTCCAATTGCAAATAGAAAATCAATCAATCTCATTATATGCAAGAAGCGTGGATAGTAAATTGGAACTAAAGATAATAGTAAATTGGAACTAAAGATAAAAATTCCTGGAAAAGAAAAGTAACATCACTCATAAAATCTCCTAAAGAGAAACCTCCAGAAGAGGAATATTTCAGTCAAAGAGCTATAGCTAACTATGAGATATAGAATGAGATAACGTAACAATTAGATCCTCTAGATATGACTTTCTGAAGTTGAGGATCATATAAATAAAAACTATGAGATCTCAATTAATTTTGTGATATATGAGAAAGAGTTGATAGAAATTCGATTATCGTCGATGATGAATTTGTCTCAACAATAGCTCTTGCTATTTCAAGAGAATATGGATCCAAAATCTATAAATCTAACTAAATATTAGCATATATTAGCATACATGATTGATCATCATGGAAAGAGGCAATTAAAGTAAAGTTAAATTCATCCTATCATTAACTATGAGAAAAATAATTCTCTTATTATCGAAATGATCATATTCTGATACTTGATTAGTATAGTAGTTAAAGAAATGCTTGATATATGCCTTATGAAAGTGATATTTATATAGGAGTCCCATAAGGGCTAAAGATATCATAAATGAATGCATATTAAATATGTGACATATATTTCATCAAATTACAAAAATCCTCATATGCATTAAACCAATTTAAACATGTGATATAATTGTTTAAGAAAATTCTTATTAAAAGAAAGATATGTGAATAGTACACTATGTCCATTTGTATTCATAAAAGACCATAGAATGATAAATATTATTATTGCAGTATATTTGATGATTTAAACATCATTGTGACTCCTAACCAACTCAAAGAAGCATGTTTCTTTTGAAGAGTGAGTTCGTGATGAAAAATTTAAAGGAAATAAAATTTTGTATCGGCTTGAAGATCAATTATCAAGGAGTTCTAATATACCAGTCTACTTATTTGGAAAAGGTATTTAAGCAATTTTGCATGGATAAATCTTTTTCTTTAAGCACACCAATAGATAGTCTGCTCACTAGAAGTGAAGAGAGACCCTTTTAGACTTAAAGAAGAGCTATTAATTTGGTCTTAAAGTACCATATTTAAGTGCTGTAGGGACACTTATATATCTTGCAAATTCGATCAGGCCTAATATTGCATTTGTAAGAAAAATTCCTAGCTAGATATAACTCTGCACCTACTAAGAGACATTAGAGTGGTGTAAAAAGTTATCTTCAATGTACTATTAATATTATGATCATATTTTGATTTCTATTTGAAATTGGTCTATTTGCAAATATTGGTTATTTGCTTGATCTCCATAATGGTAGATCTTAAACTAGCTATGTATTCACTTATGGTGGTACTGCAATTTTATAAAGATTTTTATGGTCCTGAAGTATCTACTATAAATACTCCTACTGTGTTTTGAGAATAATGTAATTTTCATTGCATAAATTAAAGGTGACAAAGCAAACATATAAACTTCACTGAAATTCTTATATATACATGAGCTCCAGAAGAGATATCCACCAAATTCACTCGAGTGACAACCTAACAAACTTTTGTACTAAGTCTTTACCTAATGTGATATTTAAATGGTATTGTTTCATTGATTAGTATATGCCATGTTAAAATCTGTCCTAATCAAGAGAAGTGAATTAGTATATGATTGTACTCTTTTCCTTAGTCAAGTTTTTATTCCATAGGGTTTTCTTAGACAAAAGTTTTAATGAAACAATCAATACAATGACAAAATAATGCATGAAATGTACTCTTTTCCTTAATTATTTTTTCCCATTGGGTTTTTCTAGCGAGATTTTTAACGAGACATATTCATGACGTAAGTAATATCCTAAGAGAGTATTATAAATAAATTATTATATGTGGATATTACTTAAATATATTTGGATACACAATTTGAAAAGTTATGATGTTCATTAAATTCAATCAAAGGATAACTTAGCAGATTTATTTACAAAGGCACTCCTTACAATAACATTTGAGAAGTTGGTGAACAAAATTGGTATGTGCCGATTATGAAATCGTTGTTAGAAATCATGTATTCATGAGGGGGAGATTCTTATGCACTGTACACTTTTTCCCTTAGCCTAGGTTTTGTCCCATTGGGTTTACTAGGCAAGGTTTTTAATGAGATAGTATTATGGTGCAAGTTTTACAAGAATAATGTACTCTTTTTCCTTAACTAAGATTTTTTTCCACAGGGTTTTTCCTTTGTAAGGTTTTAATGAGGCATATTCTTTGTAATAGACATTCAAGGAGGAGTGTTGTGATGATATTTAAGTGATGTGATAAGATTGGATGTCTATTCTATCACTATAGATAGATACTCTTATGTAAATAGAACTCTATTTCTATTCTTAACTTTGTAACCTTTTACACCTACAAATAGGTATTACAATCAATAAAGAGAGACATACAAAAATTTATTCTCTCTTCTATTCTCTCTATTCTCTATAATTGTTCATTATTTTATAACAATTACATTATTGTTGACGTCAGATTCTAAACTGAAAGACTTGATTATGTGGCATGAGTTTTTATAGGTTAACTAGGAATTTATTGAATGACTAAAGGCTATTTGCACTTCTTATTTATTATTGTTATGAAAATGCAAATGATATGATTATCCTTAATGTAAAATGACAAGATTTTTATTGAATATAATATAATTAAATATTTTATTTAATTTCCCAAATAAATTTTGATTTTTGATTATCTTGCTATTATTATAAAGGAATGTCCATCATACAAAATGTTTACAAAGAAAATAAAATAGGTAATCTATTTGATTTGCAAAGTTTGAAAAGAAAGTAAAATATGTAATCTATTTGTTTTTAACTTTTTATTTTTGCAAAACTTACGTAGAGCATATTTCATCTATGATGTTTTTTTATATCACTTTTTATTATTAAATATTTTAAAATTAAGTTAATTACATTTGAGGTGTATTTGAAATAAAGATTGGTGTCTTTAAAAAGGTTGATGTGTTTTTTTTCTCCCTAGTTGATTAGGACATCCTAAGTCCTAGACCACCCATTAGCCAAGTGAGGGGCCACCAAGCATTAGGCATGGGCTCTGGTAGGCATTGAACTTGTCGAGAGAGAGAGAGAGGATGTTGGAGTAAGACAAACTATAGATTTGTTTTAAGTGTGAAAGGTAGTAGATCGTCATGGGTGTAGATACAGTGTTAAAGGTGTTGGACCCTTGTTGTTAGAAGGTGTTAAACATTGTGTTGATAGAAGTTGTTAGACTTTAATACGGGAAACTTGAAGTTGTTGCTTTGATGGATGAAAGGTCTAGATATTGGTGTATTTAATCAATGTTAGGTCTTAGTTTTCATGGAAAGATATAAAAGGAAAGCATTGGGTGGCTTCATAGCTTGACGTGGGTCCTTCGATACTTTAGTTAGTTTAACTACATATACAAATCTAAAGGCTCAAGGAAGAGTGGATTTAGAGATGATTCCCTGAGTTTATGAGTGAGAGGGTTAACAAGGCTCTTATTGTGACGTTTTCTAGTAGGAAAAATAATTAGGCATTTATAAGGATCTCCTATTGAGTTGTATAACTGCAAGTGATTGATAAGTCAGGTTGTATCATTATATGGCTAGACAAGGTAATGATACTCTCTTTTTAAAAGTTGTAAAGTCGTGTGCTAAGGTGACAAAATCATGTTCCTTAAAGGTAGCATGAATTACGAGTCAAATGAGTTTGTAAGGCATTGTCGAAAATGACTACCATAGTAAGCTAAGTGGGATCATTTGTCAGTGAGCAAAGGTGCTGCTGGAGTGAGGTGCTTAGTGTTTGTATGACTATAAAGATGAGGGGTGAGGTGACATGTCTTATGAGGCCTTATGCCTAGCCATTAGTGATTGCTTGAGCTTGGATGTCTAGAGATCTTTGAGTTTGCTATCTGGAGCATTTAGGCATATCTTGGACTTATCTAATATGGCTCATATTTGAGGAGTCATTTTTAGTTCTCATCAATGTCTTTAAATTTATGGTTAAGATAAAAAAAAAAAATTCAAGATTATAAATGAATTCTTATGAAGCCATTTGGAAAATTAGAAAAGAGGTTTGAGAAGTTTGATTAATAGGTGTATAAGTTACAATAAACATGTTAAAAAAAAATATTATTGTTGGCTTATATTTATTCTAACAATCAAATACTGAACAAGTTGATTAACATATTCTATTTTTTAAAGATATTTTGAATTATTTTAGATAATTTCATAAGACATTTCATATAATTTAAAATAATAAATGAAAAACAAATATAATCTTCATCCAAAAAAAGAAATTAAATTTGATATAAAAAAAAATATTGATTATACCTTTAAAAGCAATCTCCAAATATTAAAATCATTGAAATTGAATATTTTCTCATGAACTATAATATTTAGCCACACTTTTTTTATAGAAAAATTTCAACACTAAAAAGAGAAGGATAGTTTATAAATTAGGCAACAGCTCAAAATGTTAAATATTCCAACTCACTCCCTACCTAAATTTTAATTCAGACTTGATGAGAATGATTTTAAAAGGAGATATCATGATCAATTGAAGAGGGAACTATATTTTCTCAATTAACATCATGTTTTGAACATTTTGAAGTAAAATACTAAATTTCACATTTATACAATATTAATCTATATAAATTTTAATATAACGTCTTAATTTTCATATAAATGGATTTTTTAATTGGCTCAATGAGGGGACAATCTAGCTACATATAAAAGTGTACTACCTTATTGACAAGATAATATAGTTGACATAACATTCTAAATTGTAAGATTTGTTTATGTGATAATGGGGTTTTCCTGGCTAGTCTTGAGCCTTAGGCCACCCATCAATGAGGATAAGGAGTTGGAGGTTTTGGACTTGAGCAAAACTATATGGGTTGTTTTGTTATTGGGCATTTGGGTTACTATGCATGAAGTTTAGAGGGCCAAGCCTAAGGCTTGACTGGCCCTTCGATACTTAAGTTAGTGACTGCATATATAGAGTTAAAAGCTTGGGAAAAGGTTTAGAGAGATGTTACCATAACTTTCCCTTTTTTTTTTTTTTAATCAAAAGTATTTGGCTCTAGCTCTCATTGGGTTGACCTCTTCCATTGTGGAAGAAAAGTCATTTATTGGGCTTTTTTTTTATAGCTAATTTCATATTTCAACCAAGCCACCATTCGAATTAACCCCTCTCTCATTTGATGTGAAGGAGATGTGGTATTTATGCTGCTTCATGCCTTAAGAGTTGGAGGGAGTGGGTTGCATGGATGCTTGTGATTGAAGGATTTTGGTCACATATTATATGGCTAGATAGGATAATGATGCACCTACACTAATGACTATCTAGTGTAGAGCCTTGTCTTAAGATGACTTGAATCCCAATTCTCAAAAGAGATAAGGATTACATATCTAAAATGTTTGAAAGGAGATGTTGAGATGAACTCTCCTTATAGGCCGAGTGGATTCATCTATGGGCAAGATATAAGAGCAAGGTACTTGCTGCTTAGGATGACTATTAGGATAAGGTGTGAAGTGGTTCATACATATTGCTTTAATTAAGACTTACTTTCTTCATCTGTTTATTGCTTTCCATATCTACATCTCTCCTTAGATGAATGTGTCAGATTTGACTATGATCCCTTTTAGGTTCAAGATGAGATGTTCTTAGGACCCCTATTTAAGGTTGTTACATACCATTATTATTAATGCATGGTCTTTTGCTAGAGCTAATTAACTCTGCCTTGACTTTTTTTCTCTTTAAATTCTAAATATGTTATAGTTTGTTGGCTTAACTAGCATCTTAAATAATTAGAATTGGTTTTTCCTTAAATGGTCTCAACAAAAGTAGTTCTCTCCTTAAACCCACTCTTATATAATGTACTGGTTCTTATGGGTGGAGGAATGTTTCATTGCGAGAAATGACATGCTGAAGTATATTACCCCAAGTTCATGTTCGTTATGCATGTTGAATTCTTTATATATAATACTACAATTTCAATAATTAACAGAAAGAACAACCCATTGCTTAATTGGAATGAGCATTTTACTATGAATTGTAATTTGTGAAATTTCTTAGAGAGAGAAAATTAATGTCCATTACAAATATGTAATGCCTATTACTGAATATTTTGATGGAAAGTCATTATCATTATCCTTTTAGAGAGGGCATTGTTGAATTTTGGAATTTTAAACAACGAGCAAAGTAATATGCATTACATATGATGAACACTCATTATTAGTCATGAACAATATGGTGAACAATAATATGTAATGAATGTTAGATATGTGTAAGGCCCATTACATTTATTGCAAATGTAAATAGTATGTTGATCAAAAGTGACATTTCATAATTTTCATCTTCAATTAAAGACCCCCAAATGTATTTTGAACACTAGTAACTTAGAAAAACATAATATCCATCTTCCTTGAGCTCTAACAATCTCCAAGACCACCCTTATACCATCACCAAAATATTAAAGTTAAGCTTTATATTCATTTATTTCTTTATTAAAGATTTGGGTAAGTAAGGTATATTAGGTTTTAGATTTTTGTATTCTTCAACCATAAAATTCTATTAGTAAGTTAAGTTTAGAGTTATGATTTCTTATTTCATCTAAACTAATAATAAAGATTGAATATGCTCCATTTTCATGTGTGGATATGTATAAATCATAGGAGTCTTTAAGGAGATGATGTTTATTATGACCCCCACTTTTGCTTGATGTGAAGAGGAGTCTTCAAGGAGTTAAAGAGTTGGTAAGTGCACAATTAACTATATTTTATCCCTTATTCTTATTGTGTTTTACTATTAAATTGAGTTTAATTTGTTTGTTAAGTGGCTGATTAGAGTATTTTGAGGGAATTAATTAATTTGGAGGCCACGAATCAATTTGTCTGGAAATTGTAAAGCTAAGGAATGAATTAAGCGAATTTTGGGCAAAGGCT
This sequence comes from Reutealis trisperma, assembly GCA_947687605.1. NCBI lineage: Eukaryota > Viridiplantae > Streptophyta > Magnoliopsida > Malpighiales > Euphorbiaceae > Reutealis > Reutealis trisperma. The sequence goes on from CANTUT010000695.1 coordinate 153,899, forward strand.
TAAACATATAACAGGCAACATGCCTAGGAGCACGGATGTGTACCAGGGTGTGTTGAATAATCCTGCATGTGTACTAGGGTGTGTTGCAGCCTATGTTGAAGATTTGAATTTTATATGAAGACAGACACCTACACACCCTAGAATAAGGGCGTGTATCGAACCGTGTAGATGAAAGTTACACTTTTAAAAGATGATTTAAAGAGAAAAGGGGGAGCCAAATCTTTTTAGAGAGTTTTACTTCTAGAGAACTCTTTGAGAAGAAAAGGAGAGATCATAGCCGAAATCAAGAGGAAAGAACAAGCTCCATTTGCAGTGGGTGATTCAAGATAGAAGAGCAGATTTTTAAGAACTTATCTATGGATTGTTTGATTTTTCAGTCCCTTCTTTCTTGTTCATTATTCTTTAAATTTACCATGAACTAAACTCTTTTTATCTAGATAGGACAAATCCTAGTTCTGATTGTATGAATTGAATAATTAGGTTTTCAATCAAATCATCCCTGGGTTGAGTTATATTCATGATTTATATTGATAAAATCTAATTAACAATAGCTAGCTTATTGATTTGATATTTCATTTCTTATCAAGGAGTAGAGATACCTTTGATTTGATATGATCACTTATGAATATTGAGGATTACTTGGAGCACTACAGATAGATTTACAAAATCCTTTGGCTTTTAGTTCCTTGAGCTTAATGCTTTGCCTAACCCATTGAATAAGAAGAGATTCTATTTAATTTGCTTAGGGAAATGTGATTAATTCACTTGAGAAAGATTTAATTCTACTTTTAGGATTGCTAACTTGATTCATTGTTTAATTTGATTAATTCCATATTTCATGAAATATATGAGGAGCTAGGGGGAGTTTCTATCTAGATAATCAACTCATTGATTCTTTTCCATTGATTTTGTTAATTTACTACATTTAATTAATTTAGTTTAAATTTTCAATTTAGTTTAATTTTAGTTTTCCTTGGAATATGATTCATTAGACAATAATTAACGTTTGAGCTAATACGTATATAGTTTCCTTATGGGATCGACCTCTTTTGTGCTATACTACCTAAATGATAAGTACACTTGCCTATAACTAAGGTACAATATACTTAGAGTTTATTTAACATGGTGGTAGTATAAAGCTGACATCTAGTTTTTGACACCGTTGCTGGGGAAACTTTTATATAATATTAGCAAGATAATAGTGACTATTGATTTAGTTTTTGATTTTTGTTTTTAAATATTGTTCTTGGTCTTTTATATTTCAGGTTACTTGATTCTTGTATGACCAGAGCTAGTTCATCCAACTTGGTGGAGATAGATCCTAAAATAGAGAGAACTTTACACAAGAAGTTAAAGGAAAGAGAGTTGGTTGTGGTTAAGAAGATTAAGGAGCAAGAAGAATTTGAAACAATAGGAGACAAAGACCAAAGAACAATGTTAGATTATGCTAGGCCTGCTCTCACTAGGGCTGATTCCAGTATCAGGAGACCGATGATTGTTGCCAATAATTTTGAGATCAAACCAAATGTTATTCGGATGATTCAACAATTATGTCAATTTGATGGATTTCCTTATGAAGATCCTAATGCACATCTAGCAAATTTTCTAGAAATTTGTGATACATTCAAGATCAATGGAGTTTTAGATGATGCAATTAAGTTGAGGTTGTTTCCATTTTCTCTGAAGGATCAACCTAAGCAGTGGTTGAAATCATTTACTGCTAGCACTTTTACTACTTAGGAGGGTTCAGTTAAAAAGTTTTTGGAAAAGTATTTCGCTCCTTCCAAGACTACAAAGTTGAGGAATGATATTTCTTCATTTATGTAGAGTGACTCTGAGACTTTGTATGACATTTGGGAGAGATTCAAGGATTTGCTGAGAAAGTGTTCACACTATAGCTTACCTCTTTGGTTGCAAGTTCAAAGTTTTTACAATGGTTTGAATTATGCAAGTAAGCAATCAATTAATGCAGCTGTTAGGGGTTTAATTAATAACAAGACACTAGAGCAAGTTAAGGATTTGATAGAGGACATGGCAATTACTAACTACCAATGGCAATCCACTCAAGACTAAGGAAGAATTAGGATTATGGGTGTTCATTAAGTGGATCTTATGGTAGCATTGGCAGCTCAAGTTAAGGCTATGAATAAAAAGATTGACACCTTAGCCTTATCAGCTAAGCTTGCACAAGTCATATATTGTGAATGGTGTAGGGAAGGACATAAAAGTCAAGACTACTAAATTGGGAACAATTTTGCCAAGCCTCGAGCAAGTGGACTATATGTGTAATGCACCAAGACAGCAAAATAATCCATATAGCAACACTTACAACCCTAGTTGGAGGAATCATCCAAATTTCTCTTCGAATAACCAGTCCAATGTGAGACCTCTGCCTAGATTCTAATCCCAACCTCAGTGAGAGAAGAAAAGCAATTTGGAACAGATGATGGGTAAAATTTATTGCAGCTTTGGAGACTAGATTTCAAACCATAGAGACAGCTCTAAGGAATCAACAGGCTTTCATCTATAATATAGAAAATCATGTTAGGCAAATTGCAAAAGCACTATCTAAAAGATCTCAAGGTAATTTGCCTTACAACACTGAAGCTAACCCTAAAGAGCAACTTAAGGCCATTACATTGAGAAGTGGGAAGGAGTTGAAGGCTCCTGAGAAGCAAAATAAGAAATTAACAGCTGAGGATGATGGCGCCAAGGATGAGAGATTAATGAGAAAGTGGATCTTGCACCTGTAGTTAAAGATTTCCAACCACGCATTCCATACCTTATGAAGTTAAAGAAGGACAAAATGGATGAACAATTTGGTAAGTTTCTCAAACTCTTTAAACAATTGTATATTAATATTCCTTTCATGGAAGCTCTTTCATAGATGCCAAATTATGCTAAATTTCTTAAGGAGCTACTTTCCAATAAAAGGAAACTTGAGGAGGTGTCAATGGTTTAACTTTTTCGAGTGTTCAGCAATCATTCAAAAGAAGACCTAAAAAACTTAAGGATCCAAGGAGTTTTACTATCCCTTATCTTATAGGTAGTTTGGAGATTAATAAAGCATTGGCTGATTTGGGGGTAAGCATTAATGTTATGCCCTACAAGATGTTCAAAAAATTAGGTCTAGGTTAACCTAAACCAACACGTATGAGCATTCAATTGGCTAATCGATCTATCACTTACCATAAGGGTATAGTTGAGGATGTGTTGGTTAAGGTTGGTGAATTTATATTTCTTATGGATTTTGTAATTTTGGATATTGATGAGGATGTTGATGTGTCACTTATCCTATGTAGACCATTTCTAGCTACTACTATAGCTGTTATTAATGTGCATGATTGTAAATTAATACTTAGGGTAGGGAATGAATAGATGGTTTTACAAATATCTAATGCTATGAAACACCTACTTGCATTTGAAGATGTGGATGCTTGTGATGATGTAATTAATCATGAGATTGTACATTTTATTTTTGACATTATTCACAAGGATCCTTTGGAGTTGTGTCTTGTGCAGGGATAAGATGATGTGCATGTGGCCTATCTTTGGCTATCGAGCCATTAAAGAAGAGCAAGAATTTGTGCACATAGAGATGCCCAGGAGTGAAAGAATGAGAACATCCATTATTGACCCACCGAGCAAGGAAAGAACTAAGCAATGGCATGATGCTCGCATCAAGCAGAATTGGGAGTTTCATGTTGGTGATCAGGTTTTGTTATATAACTCTCAGCTTAGATTTTTTCCTAGTAAGTTAAAATCTAGATGGTTAGGACCATTTACAATGAAACAAGTCTTTCCCTATGAAGCTATGGAACTTACTCACCCTGAAAAGGGTGATTTTAAGGTGAATAGGCAAAGATTAGAGCTCTATTTTGGAAGAGAGATGGAAAATGCTAAGGAGATACTTCATCTCCAAGTTTTGAAAAGAAAAATCACTCTTGACCATCTAGCTAATATGACATTAAAGAAGTGCTGAATGGGAGGCAACCCATTGTTGTTTTAGTTTTTCTTTAATTTTGCTTGTTTTTACTTTTGGGTGATTTAATCTTTGGCTAAGTATTGTTTTTGTAGTAATTAAAAAAAAAGAATAAAATGAGGGTGAAAAGGTTTCAATTTTGATGAAGGCATGAGGCTACATGCCTAGATACATGCCCTAGGATATGGGCATGTTCAAACAATCCCTCAGAATGGTGAAAAGTGGCACATCCAATCATGACTCTATTCTTGTGACCAATTTAGGGCAGTACCCCTTATCTCTCTTATTTCTATTTTCTTTATCTCTAACACCTTAAGGACAATGTGTTCAATCAGTAGGGGGGGGGAGGGGAGGGGTAGGGGGAGGGGAGGATTGTTTAAGAGTGTACATTGTGAGTTAGTAAATTGAATTGAGATAGTAGTATAAAGTGGAATTAACTCTCTTAATGGATGAATTTTCATTTAAATGACAATAACTTGCTGATGCATTGCTTGATTGACTTAATCATTTATCAAAAATTAGATGTGGTAGTCATGTTAGGGAGTTGGTTTGATAATTTGGAGTTTGAACTCTTAGTTAAATTTTTGTGCTTAAGTGATTCCATTGTGACTTTTGTTTAGGCTTAGTAGAAATTCCTAATCTCCCAGGGAGCTTGATTATTTTTCTTGGAAAATGAAATAAGTTAAGTCAAATAAGCAAAATGAGCTTTAAATTTTAATCTATTATGCTGTTCTTGACTTGTTAAAATCATAGAGTTGAGATTATGAATAGTACTAGTAGCCATTTAAAATTGTGATTCTAGCTGAGTAACGGGAGGTCGGCATCATAAATGTTTACACTCACGTCAAAAGGCTAGTATGACCATTCAAACCAAGTTTTGCTCTAAGAAAAAAAAAAAAAAACAAGGAAGTGGTCAAGTACCTAGGAGAAAATCTTTATAAATCTACTTTACTTTAACTTTTGTTACTATGGAATAATTTGCATAAATCTTTAACTATGTAGTTTAGACTAAAAAATTGGATATGAAGGTCTCTTGTTATGACTATCATGTTTGAGAATTGGTATTTGATTAAAGATCTTAAGTTTTCGTTATCAGTAAGTCGTTGTCCATTTTGATGATTTGTTTTGAAGTTGAGGTAGAAAATTTTGTTTGAATTGCTATCTTGATTTAATTTACTTGAGGACAAGCAAATGCTCAAGTGTGCGGGGATTTGATAAGTGCATATTTAACTATATTTTAACCCTTGTTCTTATTGTGTTTTATTATTAAATTGAATTGAATTTGTTTGTTAAGTGGTTGGTCGGAGTATTTTAAGGGAATTAGCTGATTTAGAGGCCACAGATTAATTTGTCTGGAAATTGCAAAGCTAAGGAACGAATTTGGTAAATTTTAGGCAAAGGCCTAAAGATACAATAGGCAACACACCCAGGAGCACGAGCGTGTACTAGGGTGTGTTGAACAATCCTGCCCGTGTACCAGGGTGTGTTGTAGCCCATGTTGAAGACCTGAATTTCGTATAAAGACAAACGCCTATACACCTTGGAACATAGGCGTGTACCAGACCATATAGACGAAAGTTACACTTTTAAAAGATGATTTAAAGAGAAAATGGGAGCCAAATCTTTTTGGAGAGTTTTATAGTTTTAGAGAACTTTTTGAGAAGAAAAGGAGAGATCATAGCTGAAATCAAGAGGAAAGAACAAGATTCGAGTGGATTTGAAGTGGATGATTCAAGATGGAAGAGAAGATTTTTAAAACTTACATATGGATTGCTTGATTTTTCATTCCCTTCTTTCTTGTTCATTGTTCTTTAAATTTACCATGAACTAAACTCTTTTTATTTAGATAGGACAAACTCTAGTTTTGATTGTATGGATTGAATGATTGGGTTTTCAATCAAATCATCCTTGGGTTGAGTTATATTCATGATTCATATTGATAAAATCTAATTAACAATTACTGGCTTGTTGATTTGATATTTGATTTCTTATCAAGGAGTAGAGATACCTTTGATTTGATATGATCACTTATAAATATTTATGATTGCTTGGAACACAAGAGATAAGTTTACAAAATCCTTTGGCTTTTAATTCCTTGATCTTAATGCTTTGCCTAACCCATTGAATAAGAAGAGATTGTATTTAATTTGCTTAGAGAAAAGGGATTAATTCACTTAAGAAAGGTTTAATTCTATTTTTAGGATTACCAACTTGATTCATTGTTTGATTTGATTATTTTGTAATTCATGAAATACATGAGGAGCTAGGGAGAGTTTCTATCTACATAATCAACTCATTGATTCTTTTCCATTGATTTTGTTAATTTATTGCATTTAATTAATTTAGTTTAAATTTTCAATTTAGTTTAATTTTAGTTTTCCTTAGAATTTGATTCACTAGACTATAGATAATGTTTGAGATAAAACTTATATAGTTTTCCTATGGGATCGACCTCTTTTGTACTATACTACCCAAATGATAGGTACACTTGCCTATAACTAGGGTATAATAGACTTGGAGTTTATTTAACCAAGTGGAAGTATAAAGCTGACATCAAGAGTTCTTTTTATTAAGGTGAGTAGAAAATATACTACCATGTTTATATTTGAAAACTCTAAGGCTTAAAGTCTGTTTCATATTCAAGCCACCGAGCTATGTTTTTTATGATTTCAATGGTTATAATTAATTCATGAATTACATCTACCCGTATTATTTGTTATCAATTTATTGATGATCCTTTCATATGAACCATGTTATAGAACTATATGAGTATTGATACTCTTTTGAACTGAACTTTAATTTCTTATATATAAGATCATTAACCCTAAAAATAAAGATCCTCGATTAATATGGGTAAATCATTAGGCTTGCAGAAGTTACTTAACCTTCCAATTATGGTGGCATATTGTTTATTAACTACTTATCTCACTAGTTTATGTTAATGATTTTCAGGAGAGCAGTAGATTGTTTAGTTCGGCTCCTTGGGACTTTTTTCTTCTCTAGGAACCATTTGACCAATGTAAAGCTCAAGCTTAATTGTATTAATTATAGTTAACAAGAAGTTGCATGGATGTTAAAAAGTGTTAATGGTTGTATCATGAATATTTTCTTTTAGATATTGATAGTACTTGACATATATTTATATTAATGGCAAATATATCAAGTTCCATTTTAATTTGTGTATGATCATATGTATGATAAATATGATATTTTGAGGACAAGATTGGATTAATGATGTATATGTTGTTTAGGTTATGATCTTAGGATATGATGTTTAAGGTTAGTTACATTGATACTATGTTGGATTGTTAGTAAGTACAGGTTCTATGGGTACTTAGTGGCCTTATTTTTACCCATACCATAGGACCATCACAACTCCTGAGTTGAGATGTGACATAAAGGAGCTTCTATCTTTTGGTATGGAGGTGTCCCATCCCTCTCTCTAACAGATATGGTATCTTGATCGAAAGAGGAAAGGTTTCATTTTCATTATATTTAGACTAAAAGACTTTAGAATGTAGCTCTTAATATATTTATTTGTAATTTGAAAAAATTAATATAATTTGGATTAAACAAACTTTAATGAATTTTGAGCCATTTTAATACTTATACAAGTGTTCTTTTTTCTTTGATCAATTTGCTCCATGTGTGCCTGTTAAATAAATTGTATCATTGTTTGATCTTGACTTTGCGTATGACTATGTTTAATTAATGTGTTTGAAAGGTCTTATTGCCTAGTTATTTGTTGATGTGAGGGCTTTTTCCTTACTTGGATCTAAGGTTGGTAGTACGCTAGGCTGTATGCATACTTAAAGGCTTATCTGGCTCACTTGCTTGTGTGGACTAATTAGTTCTGGTCTAGCCCTTAATGGTCTTATTGTCATTACCTAGTAGAGATATCCTGTTAATCGTGACTAGGCCCTTTTGGTCTTATTTTTGTGCCCATTTAAGTCATCAATTAGGTGCATGCTCGGTATATGTAATGCCATCTTGTCCCTTCAGAGGTTTGATGGTTTGTCTTATTAGTTTAAGGCTTATTAGTATTGTCTAGGCCCTTTATGGTCTTATTGAAACTACCTAGCTTGGGTCTTTGTCTACCCTCCCTAGTCTTATTGACTTCACCTACACTAGATCTTTATTTTCCTTCCTAGTCTTATTAACTTTATATAGATTAGGTCTTTGCCTGTCCTTCCTAGTCTTATTGACCTTACACGGACTAGATCTTTGTTTGCATTTCTTAATCTTATTGATTTAGCCTAGACTAGGTCTCTATCTCCCTTTTATGGTCTTATTGACTTTGTTTAGATTAGGTCTTTATCTTCCCTTCCTAGTCTTATTGACTTCACCTAAGCTAGATCATTGTTTACCCCTCTTAGTCTTACTGTCTTTGTCAAGTCTAGGTCTTGGTATCTACATCGCAAAAAGTTAATTCCTTTTTGTTAATGTAAAGGATGGCCCTCTAATATAGGAGGTCTTAAGATGCTACCTCATTATAAGGTCTCAAGTGTGGTCTTGGTCTAAGGTTTATGCATTGCCTTGCTAAAAGGTCTTACTTTGCTATCTTATATAGAGATGATTGCCTTACATAGAAGTCTTATTCTTCATAGAGAGGTTTTTGGCTCACGGAGCCATCTAGTGCCTCACAAAAAGGTTACATCCCTCGCAAAGAAGTATTTTGCCTCATATAGGGTTTTATAGAGTCTTATATAGTGGTCTAGACTAGCGCATCAGAGGTCTAAGATGTTTTCTGTGAGTCTTAAAAAGCCTTAAGGAAAGATCTTATCTAGTCTTTTAAGGAAACCTCAATGTACCTTTTTAGAAGTCTTTGTAATGCCTCATAAATAGGTCTCCTATGCATTAAGGCACTTTAAAAGCAATAAGTTTTCCCCTTCAAAGCAACATCTTATAGCTCTAAAGACTACTGACATGAAGGTAGCAGATGAAGCTAGAGAATTTAACATGCTAATGACCTTTGGATGATATCTTCTCCATAAGACTGCACCAAAAGCATAATGCGTTAAGAGAGACAACCAATCCTATAAGGACCATTTATGGAGAAAACCAATGTTGACAATCTAAAATGATAATTAAGCCAACAAACTTGGATAAATTTGATATCTAAAAAGAATGGAATGCAAGACATACTCAATCTACTTTAGTAAAAGACCATGTATGTAATAACAATGACATCTAATAACCCTAAATTGGGTCCCAAAAATGTCTCATCCTGAACAAAATAAAGGTCATAGTCAAATCCAATATGATCATCCAAGTCAAAAGGAGTAATGAAGATAATAGCCATAATGAGCCAACGAAGGTCGTGAATGTGGAAAGAACAAATATAATAGAAAAAGTGTCACACCCCAGCCTATAAGAATGCGACGGTCTTAGGACTTGGGAATCACATAAGGCTACCTAAATTCGTAGAACCCATTGATCTAACCAAATATAAGAATTTTAACATGGAAGGCTTACTTCGTGATTCATTTATTACCTCAATTTCAATATCCAAATTTAACAGTATAATATCTATACTTTATTAATTATTCACAAAGTAATGTAAAATTCCACCATTAATCCAAAATAGTTTAAATAGTTCTAACTACCCAGATGATGCATAATGAAACAAATTTTAAATAATTAAGACTCAATGATCCATGAAACTCTAATCTAGATGATAACTCTGACCCTCAAGAGAAGGCATATTATTCTTGAGGTTACCTTGGCTAGCTTAATCTCCTGAAAGGTATAAGGAAGAAAAAGAGAGGGGTGAGAATAACTATCAGTGAGTTAATAATAGCATCATGAATAAAAATAATAATGAATTAGGTAATGGATTGAAACTCTCAATCAAATGAAATCACAACTTTGGTGTAAGCTTAGACAAACAACAATAAATTTTCAATTTCATTTATAACAGGTAATCAAATATTAAATAAAAGAGTTAATAGAGAGGAGATGGTGTGTCTCCAATTGATTAAGAGTGGTGGCCTAAGCTTTACTCACACTAAATACACCATAATGCACGAGGTTGATCAGATCCCATGGCTAAGACCATCCTTCTTAGCTAGGGTTGAGTATGCTTGCACTACTAATGGGCTTACATATGCACATGACTAATATGACCCCTACATTAGATGGGACTACTACTTTTTACAAAAATAAGTTCAAAGATTTATAATATATTATGATCATGGCATAGTTAAAGAGCATTAAAGAAGAAGATAAGGTGTAAATAGAATATCAACTTAGGATATTATAGTCAACTAGTGTAAGGTTTGGTATAATGAAATGATAAGAATATAGGAACTTAGGAAACAAATACCATTATTGAACTCACCTTACTCATCCTTTGCTCTTAATAATGTCGACCCAGGTGCCCATAGACTTGCATCTCCTCTACCAAGTTATCACATGACATATCGCACCACAAACACTAAGAATCTTATTTTAATAATGACTCTCTCATTGCAATTCAAGCAACACATACAATTAAAGCGGACATCACAACATATATGCACAACAATTGCAACATTCGTTTGAAAGTCCCTACCAATTAAAGTGTCTATGCTATGGGGGTGACACTTACCATAGTCCCCACCATAGCTCCTATAATGAGTACCAACAATATAACTATCATCACAATCACTTCATATCATTTCAAAGGATTGGGTATATCAAGAGTCAATTTTAATTCTTGTACTTATTTAGATGTCATTAATTGAACCTTAAACTAGGTTAAATTAATGCAAGAATCATATCATATATTTAGGCATATTACTATTTGTTTTTTATTATTATTATTATTATTATTATTATTATTATTATTTTAACATGGCTGAACCCCCTTCAAGGGTGCAAACATAAAATTCAATTTCTTAAACAAGATTGTGATCTCCATTCCAAAGTAGGATTTCAATAAAATTATTATTTATAATGATTATTAAAGATGTTATTTACAAAATAAGAAATCTATAAATTAATAATTTAGTAATCAAACATATAAGCAACAAATAAATTAATAAACAATAAAACAAATTAAAGAATTGAAAAGCAACCATTATAAATCATAACAATGCTAATATTTACACAAAAACAATTGACTAAATAATTTTAAAGCAATGTCAAGAATTTTTACCTTAGAAAAAATATGCAAAAAGTCTACTGGGACCCTATTAAATCAAACAAAATAACAAGAAAAGTGTTCTCAATTTGTTTATTGTAATTAAAAGGTAGAGACTGATTTAAAGAAAAGAGGTTTGAATATTTTGTTTATATATATATATATATATATATATATATATATATATATATATATATATATATATATATATATATATATATATATATATATATATATATATATATATATATATATATATAACACCTAAACTTGTTTCTGCCAGTTTTATTTTATTCTAAAACACTCACAAACACTTAAACCTTTCGCGGTTGGCTTTTAGGGTTAAAGGTTGTTGATTCTCAGGTTAAAATTACTGCAGATTAGGTGGCATATGATCCTATTTTGATGGCAAGTATGTGCTATATAGATGACATGGGTGTGTCTCGATGATTTGAGGTATGGCATGGGCATGTCATGAGATGGTATCATGTATGGTAGGGACGTGTTTTGTGAAGGTGAAGTAAATGGCAGGAGCGTGTTATATGGAGGTGAAATATATGGCAGAGGCATGTTATATGCATGGCAGGAGCGTGTTATCTCTAAACATGGCCGAGTTGGTTCTAAACTAATACTAACTCAATAAGACTCACATTTTAGCATTCAAAAGAACCAAAAAGGTCAAACTCAATCAAATTAGCAACCCTTAACTCATCATAACATAATTCAATTATCAATTCAATAATCATACATAACACAACTCAATTATCAATCTAGAGTTACTAATCGATTAAGTAGGCAACTTAGGTTGAGAGACTTAGGGTATTACATTTTATCCCCCTTAAAATAAATTTCATCCTCATATTTTAAAGAATTACTTAATCATGCAAAAAGTCATCGGCACCTCTCCATCATGTCTAACTCGCTCTCCTAATTACATTCTTCTACTTTATGGTTCTGCCATTGTACTTTAACCATGGAAATCCCTTTGTTTCACAATCTCTTGACTTATCTATCGATAATGGTAGTAAGTTGTTCTTCGTAAAAGAGCTCTTTGTCTACTTCGATGTCGCATGGTTTCAGTAAATGTAATGTATCAGAAATGTACTTTCTTAACATTGAGATTAGAATACGATATGCATATGTTCTGAAGCAGGTGTGAGATTAGATAACAGTATTGCCAGCTTGTAGGAAATTTCTTTAACTCTAAATAGAATTTCATATGGTCTAATAAACCTTAGTGATAATTTCTCCTTCTTGTCAAACCTACAGAGAAATGAACATCCTTCCTCTTAGGATTAACATAGCTCTTTTATCGACTGAAGGCGGTCTTTAATTTGTCTCAAATGAGCTTCACCTTTTCTTGAGCATCCTTTAATAGGTCAATGCCTATATTAGCTACTCTCTAGTCTTAGTGTAGCAAATGGTCAATCTACACTTTCTTCCATTGAGAGCTTTATACGGTGCTATTCCTATGAAGGAATGATAATTGTTGTTGTAGGCGAACTCAACTAATGGCAAATATTTGTCCCAACTTCCTTTAAAATCCAAAATACACGTCTATGAGGCCTCGCCCAAGCACTGATTTGATATGCTAAATGGAGATCGAAATGCTTGTTTGGGTTTAAACTCACAATGGAATCCTTAAGTTCAGATAGGTTGATTTTGAGAAGTTGTTAGAGTCGCCACCTTAATTTTATTTTTATTTGAGAAAAAGTTAAGGTAAAAAAAAAATTAAATGACTTTAATTTTATCCCATCCTTGATTATCAAAGAGGATTCGAGGACTAAGTTTTTTGTTTACTTAGAAAAAGATTTATTTGGCAAATTTAATACAAAATGACTAAAATTGATTTTATGAACAATTTATATAATGTATGAACAGTTTAATTAATGCATGACATTCATTCATTCAACAATATAGTAATTAAGGGAACAAGAAAGTAAAAGGAAAATATTTAATTTACAATGAAAACCTTAAATAGGGGATATTTTCTCTAACTCTCATGGGTTCTAGGAAAGGCACACATTCCCTAAACTAAATCCTAAAGTAATGAAAACAAGATAAAGAAAATCCTAACTATGTAAAAAAGATGATGGGGGAGAAGTTGCTTTATTTTAATTGGATTCACTGTTTGAACCAAGTATGCCTTGTGACAACCCACATGCACCCAAAGAGTTTCGTGACAATTTACTTGAATTTAGAACTATTAGGGTTAAGTGTGTGCTTTTATGAAAATTCATGTGTTATGTGATTAATGAGTATGTGGCATATTAGATTAGCTTTAATATGCATAATATGAATTATTTTGGTGAAATAAGTGATTTATATGAAGTGCATAAGCATAAAATAATTTATGGCACATAAACTAAATTTTCATGCATAAAGCGATTTTTAAGCATAAAATAATTTTTATGAGTATTTTTAAAATATCTTTAAATAAATATTTTGGGGAGAATTTTAATGAAAATAATAAGAAAAATATTATATTTTTAACTACCTATAATCAGCCTATAAATTAAATAAAAGGCCCAATTTTCCAAAAGCCCACTACATCAAAACACTCCTAACCTAGCTCATTAATGGCAAACTTGTAATTTTGCCAAAACCTACATATTTAAAGCTAAAATTTGGCTAGCCCCTTGGTGATAGCCACCATTCTATTATTCTTCATAATTTTATAGAAAAACTTGCTCAAAGATATTTTCTCAACCAAAATTCACAAGGTGCTTTCAAACATTATGATTTCGTGACCCTTTTTGTAAGTTTTTCTATCCTATCAATTTACTATTTGATTTCTATGAAACTAATCATGAGAAAATTATTTTGGGCTGTCCATTTACTTTTTTTATGGTGATTAAATTTGGCCTAAGTGATATTTTGAAGGAGAAATTGATTTTTCCACCCAAAACACAACTCCTTCTTTGCATATCCACCAAAAGTGAACCCTGAAACTCAAAGTTGGAATTTTCATGCATAAATATATGGGGGGCTGCCAATTTGTGTATTGTTGTATTCTAAATTGATTTTTATTTTTTGTAGATGAAAAATATTGATTTAAATCATATTTTTGTATATTACTCTAATGGTCAGAAAGTACGAAAAGCAAGAAAATTCATGGTTTTCACTATAAAACCTAAAGTTGGAACATTTTCATGCATATATTTTAAGATGGGTGCTAATTGGTATATTAAAGCATTCTATAATGATTTTTAACATGTTCACATGAAAAATATTAGTTTAAATGATGTTTTTGCTTATTACTGTAATGAACGAAAAGTAAGAAAGGTAAGAAAAATCCATGTTTATATTATATGATTCGACCTATGGAGGAATTTTGATTACAATGTCCATAATTTTCACATGACATATTTCAATGATTATTGGCATGTATACACGAATGATAAATGATTTAATTGCATGTTGGTTGAAGGATTAACTCTAAACAAGCCTAAAGACAATTCGGCCTACTTAGGGTTTACTAACCCTATTACTATGTTATGATTAATATGTATATATAATTAAGTGACAAGTGAAATAGGTCTTATTATGAGTTAATAATGAATTAATGATCCTAAATTGACTATGAAATGGATGGTATGATTTGTTCAAAAGAGATAAGCATGACCCTTCAAGGTTACTTGTTCAGTTGATATATATGTAAAGTGTTAAGTGTACTAAGTTGAATGTTAAATGGAATTGATATTAAGATCATGATATATTGTATTTGACTTTAGAAAAGTCATAGTATGAGTTATAACGTGAGCCTATGAAGGCTAGAGTTATATCATGATCTTAATATGTTTGATTTTAGAAAAGTCATGTGAGCTTACGAAGGCTATGTGTGTAAGACTTTAAAACTCAACATGTTATGTGCAAATGATGAGTTCACTTCTAAGTGAAACTCCAAGTTTATGTGAATGTTATATATGTATGGTGTAGTTATAGGATAAGATAGCATGACGATTAAGCAAATGCTAAGTATTGAATTAAATATTATATTAGAGCTTAAGGAGTAGTAGAAGTTCAAAGGGCTACAAGTACTAGGAGCAAAGGAACTACAAGATGAGTAAACATTATGTTCATGTTATAAGTACAAGTTATCAAGTTACGTGACCCTTTGAGATTTTTGAAACCCAAGTTCCTTTCTATCCTAAATTATAATTATATGAATTCTTTGTTAAGCTTGGGTTGCTAAAGGACAATTGGTCCGAAACTATAAATGTTTATTCAATGATAAGAAAGAACCTTTTGTACTTGTTGCCTTACCTTGCTTTCATTCTGGAACTACAGTGTTATTTATCTTTTGTTTAATAAGCTAAATTGCTATTGCTATTATGTTACATGTGATTGCATTCTTCAATGCTATTATTATAAGTGTTTGCCATTAGCTCTAGCTATGGTATCTATGAACCCTTTATGCAGAAATCCTCATGCCGATGCATGTAATCATCAGTACCTATGCACATGGTCTAAACCTGATGGATAAGGGTAGTGTATCCACCCCAATTGGAAGGGGCAATTCTAGCTGTGGAGACTGATTAGTTTCATGATTCTTTATAAGTTATAAGTTAGGAGTTGGAATTTGGTATGATGCCACCTCTGCCTTGAGTGAATGAGCTAATGGCCATCAACTCTATAAGTTACTAGTTTATAAATTGATTTATGCGAACCTTGCTAAATTGCAAACCATGAATTTAGGAATTATGAACCCTTAAAGGGATATGTGTTATTGTTCAAGTTATATTGTTTACTCATTGAGATAATTTATCTCACCCCTTTTCCATGTATGGTTCTGGGTGAGCAATTTGAGGAGGCAAGGTGTTAGCTCAAGCAACCTACTTTGCTTGGGAGATTTACTTGTCCAAGTCTTTTATTAGACCATGATATGGAGAGTCTCTTAGTTGCTCCAGGAGTCTAATTTTGGAACATTATGTTTGATGATTTATTTTGAAGTCTTTAAATATTCTTTTCTCATGGATTGTATTTAAAGTATATTTTCACTATTCTTCCACAACTTAAGGTTTTCCTTTATAAAAGGTTTAATGAAGTTAATGCATGAGGTTTGGTATGATCCTAGGCAGTGATTGTATGTTTATGAGTGGGTCCTACAAGCATGGTTGACCTTATATCTCCCTGTGTTCTAGAAACGTCATATCTTCAAAATTGGAATGTGACATGCCTGCATATCTCTTTAAATAGGAATTAGAACTCATGCAGTTCTCCCTTCTTATGAAGGGGTTTAGTTAGCCAAACTATTTTATCATGTTTTGATTGATTGATTACCAAGTTAAGCTAATTAGTTTAGATTTTAATTAACTATCCTAAGTAAATTAATTAAGAAAAGGCAGGGAGCTTTAAAGGAAGAAGAGGTAATCCCAAAGAGGAAAACAATAAATAAATCCTAAGAAGGGAAACAATAAAATTAAATAAATAAATAAATAGAGAAAAGGAAAAGAGACTTACCTCGAATGGTGAGTGATAACTAGCCTTGGACAGTGGATGCCAACTTGCTTTAGACGGTGGGCAACGACAAACTTTTGACTCAATAGGTTGACTCAAAAAATTGCAACCCAGGTAGCTTTGCAAAGCAAAGAGCAGTAGCAAAGCAAAAATAAAAATAAAAATAAAAGAAAACTTTAAACTAAAAAGCTCATTCCTTAGTGGCTCAAGCTTGTGAAGATGGTTCGCTTGATGCGAAGACTAATTAACCAAGCCAAGAGGTAAGGAGTTAGATGGCCTATATATATAATATAAAGGTTAGGGGAAGAGTTTGTAATATTTTGATGTGAGATTATTGCAAAAAAGTGAAGAAAAATCTATTTTTGCTCGTTCTCACTCGTTTCTTGTCCTTTTTTAATGATTTCAATTGCATTATGTTTATTATATAATCCTAGATCATCTAAGGGTGATTTAGAGGTCAAAGGGATAGATTTTGATTCCTAGGGCTCTATTTTATGATTTTCCCATTTTAGCAGTTTTTTGGTAAATTTGGCTCTTGAAGGTATGTTTACCAAGTCTATGTGTCTCTAGGTTCAAATACAAACTGGAGGGTGCAAAATTAAGGATTTATAGCTGCCCACCTCATTAGAATTGGCTTGACTGAAATACAATTCTGATGATAGTGTACCCAAGGATGAGGGATGGAAAAAATGAACCAAAGGAATGTATAAATTAGAGCTTGGACATGTTTAAGAGAAATGAGTGGTTGATTATGAGATAAGGAAAGATGGCAAAAGGAATGCTCCAAAATATTTATGGGTGGAAAATACGATGGGTAATAGAGGAAAAATGGACCAAAGGGATGTCTAGGTGACAGTTGTTAGACATATATGGGTGGAAATGGTTGATTTTGAATAAAAGAGGCTGAAAAATGAACCACAGTGATACCTAAGTGATTGTTACCGAGCATGTATGGGTGAAGTTTCTAAAGAATTTTGATAAACGGGTGGAAGTAAGAACCACAATGATACCTAAGTGATTATTGCTAGACATTTATGGGTGAAATGGTCCTAAAACTATCCTAGGATGGTCTGAAAAGTTTTCAAAGAGAAACCTAGCCCTATGTTAGGTTGATGATCCTAAGGCTATCCTATAATGGTCTAAAAATTTTGAAAGAGAAACCTAGCTCTATGCTAGGTTGATGATCTTAAGGCTATCCTAAAATGATCTGAAACTTTTGAAAGAGAAACCTAAGTTTATGTTAGGTTGATGATCCTAATATTGTCATAAGATGGTTTGATTATAAAAAAGATACCTAATTTAGATTTAAGGTATGAATCCTAAGGCTATCTTAGGATGGGTCTAATTAAAAGAAATACCTAATTAAGATTTAAGGTCTGGATCCTAAAGTTATCTTATGATGGGTTTGATTGTAAAGAAGATACCTATCCAAGGTATGGTTTAATGTTAGAGATGTCGATGATCATAGTCTTAGTTCGGGAACTCTGATTGATGATGGTTTTGTCAAATTGATGATTTTTCTTACTTTGACTTATTAGCCTTGCTTTGGGCCTATTTAATGCAAAGTTTGTATGATTATGCAATGATTGGATACCTTGAACCTATGAATGGTATAAAAGTATTGATCTTTTAAGAGAAAGATGCCCCTATTTTGAAAAGGTGAATAGAAGGAGGGGAGGTGCCCCTAAATGATAAAGAAAAATGGTTAGATCATTTTGTTTAGATAGACCAGCTTGGGGATGGTAGGGTCAAACTTGATTTGGAATGGGTATGAGGTTAGTTAAAGTGTCAATCAAAGGCTATCGGTTTGACCTTAGAGAAGGTTATTTAATAAATCTAGGTCAAGTTGGTTAGCTTGGAAGACTTAATAAAGTCTAGCTTTAGAGAAGATTTGGTTTAAGGCTGGATTGGGAAGCTCAATCAGAAAGTTCAAGTCCTGGGAGATGATTAGGAGAAGGTCAGTTTATCAGGCTTATTTTCAGAGAAGTTCAAATGAAAGGCTTGGTCAGGTCTGACAACTTGGCTCGATTAAGTTATGGCCTTTAAGGAGTTCATTTGGAAGGCTCGATAAGATTTTGCCTTAAAATTGGGTTAGATTTAAAGGCTCAGTAAGGTTATGGCCTTTATAGATTTCATTTGGAAGACTCGATCTGATTTTTCCTTTGGATTTGGTCCAAGAGATCAGGCTAGGATGCTAGACTTTATAGGAGGTCAAGCTTGGAGGTTAGTCTAACTTTTAGAGGAGAGTCAGGCTAGGAAATCAATTTGGAAGGCTTGGTCAGATTTGGCCTTAGGACCAAGTTAAAGAGATCAGGCTAGGTTGCTAGAATTTATAGGATGTCAAACTGGAGGATTAAGTGTCACATCCCAACCTTAGAGATATGACGATCCTAGAACATGGGAAGACATAAGGTCACCCACGCCCGTAGAACCCACTTACATATAAACAAATCATGCCTAGGATCTTATCAAAACCTCTTACAATAACTCATTTAAACATTTAGATGAATACATTAAATTGCAAAAGTCTAAAATAAATTATTACATATAAATCCATGAGGAAAATAATATATCAATAAGTATCAACCAACATTCCTCGAGCATCTAATGACAAGACTTCATAAAATAGTATTATTGATAACTTAGACAAGGAATTCCCTAAGCGAAGTAGAATGCTTGAGCCATCACCTTACTTCCTCACATTTGCTCACTTGGAACCACACAAGGAAAAAAGGGGTGAGATAAATGATCTCAATGAGTAAACGAAAAGGCACATACATATCACATATTCCTTTGGAAAGGAAACACATAACTTATACACATAGTTCATGATTAATAATTCACGAATCAAGTTGCAATTTAGCAAGGGCTCAATTTGGCAAATTTGCAGAAATCACACTTATCACTTATGAAGAGTGAAGGCTATTGCTCTGTCACTCGAACACTTAAAGGAGAGGTGGCCTTATACCAAATTCCAACTCCTATCACTTAAAAGGCATGAAGCTGATCAGGCTCCACGGCTAGAATCGTCCTTTTCTAGCTGAGGTGGATACACTACTCCTATTCATCGGGTTAAGACCATGTGCACAGGTTCTGATGATTACCCGCATCGGCACGAGGATTCTGCATAAAGGGTAAAAGGTACCATAGTTAGAGCTAATGGTAATCACAATTAACAATATCACATAAGGCAATAATAACATGTATTCCAATAACAATAGTGGTTTAGCTTTCAAACAAAAGATAAAATGATAGTGTAATTCTAGAAAGAATATAAGTTAGGGTGTTAATCATAAGAAATTCTCATTGGATAAACAAAATAGTTTTGGACCAAATGTCCTTTGGCAACCCAAGCTTGTCAAAGAAATCATATAATAATATTTAGAATAGGAAGAACCTGGGTTTCAAAGATCACAAAGGCTTACATAACAATATATCACATATTTGTAACATAACAAAATATTACTTGCACTTGTAACATAAACATAGTGTTTACTCACACTTGTAGGATGAATATGATGTTTATTCACCTTGGGGTTCCTTTGCTCCTAGCAACGTAGTCCCTTTTCCCTTCTAAAGCTCCTCAAAATCTAACATAATATTTGATTTACCACTTAGTATTTATTTACTCATAATGCTCCTATCCCATAACTACCCCATGCACATATAGTATACACATACACTTAGAGTCCACATATAGGTGTACTCGTCACTTGCACATAACACGTTGACTTTGAAAGTCTTGCATACTTAGGCCTTGTAGGCTCTCTTGATATCATATTACAATCACATTAATACCTTTTTAAGGTCATTATAATATTATTACCTCAATATCATTTCACTTTAACAATCATCTTAATACACTTTACACTCCTATACATGTCAACTTAACCATTAACCTTTCAAGTGTCATGCTTAACTCTTATGATCCTTTTTATTCAATTGTCACTTCATCAACTCAAAACCATGTATTTATTATCAAGTCATCATAACATATAGTTCCATATTTCCCAATCATATTTGGACTTTAATCACAATATAAGGTTAAGATACCTTAAGTATACCATAATGCATTTAAGCTTATCTAGGATTATATATTCAACTAACATGTAATTTTATCATTTATTATACATACATACATGTCAATAATCATCAAAACACATCACATAAAAATTATAAGCATTGGGATAAAAAGTTTCATGTAGGCCGAATGCATCACCAAGGAAAAAACTAAATCCTTCTTCTTTTCATCCTTTCCGTCTATTTTAGAAATATATAAAAACATGGTTTGAACCAAGATTTTTCATGTAAATGCAACAAAAATCATTTTAAAATTTTAATTCATAAGAATTGGCCACACATAGTGTTTGTTTATACATAAAAATTCAACTTTTGAATCATAGAGCACAAAACCACGAGTTTTCTTATTTTTGATATTTTCCTGTCATTTCAGAAATATGCAAACAGGTTGTTTAAACTATTATTTTTCATTCAATCATAGCAAATATCAGTTTAGAACACATCCATACATGATTCGGCAGCCATAGATAGGATTTATACAAAAAAATTCTAAGTTTAAAGGCTTAGGTGAAAAATCATGAGTTTTTGCGCTTTTCGCGCTTTTCGTTCATTTCAGCGAACATGATTCAAATCATTATTTTTCATCTAAACAAAACAAATATCATATTAGAGCACTTCCTCACACAAATCGATAGCCATATGTCCATTCAATAACAGAATTTTCTAACTTCCAAGTTCTAACACAAAAACCTTGAACTCCTTTGTTTTTTGAAACTTTCCGGTCATCACAGAAATATACAAAAATATTATTTAATCCAATATTTCCCATCAAAACAAATCAAAAATCAGTTTAGAAAATAACAATACACAAATCCACTCCCACCCCCCACCCCCCCTCCCCCCCTGCGATGTTTTTGCATAAAAATTTTGATTTTAAGTTATAGAATTCACCTTTGGAGAAATATCGTGGAAAGAATCGTGTTTTTGGTAGAAAATAGATTTTTTCTCCCAAAAAATCACCCAAACAGAATTAAATATGTAAAAACCAGTAATCAACCAGTTCAAAATAATTTTCCCATAATTTATTTCATAGAAATCAGTTTAGAAATCGAAAGAGAAGAAAAACTTACGGTTACGGTCAAGAAATCATGGAACGGAAATGTGTTTTTTTAATTTCGGTAGAGAGAATTATTTTGAGAGGATTTTTCAGGTAAGATATAGAAAAAATATGGGGATGGCTGCTGGAACTCTATTTTGGCTGAAATTTAGATTATATATTAGGGTTTGGGTGAAATTTTCACTAATACCCTTAATGAACTAGGTTAGGAGGATTTTAGTATAGTAGGCTTTTAGGTATTTGAGCTTTTATTTAAATTTTTGGGCTGAATAGAATTAAAATAAAAAGAATATTTTTCTTATTATTTTTGTAACATTTTCCCCAAAAATATTTATTTTAAAATATTTTAAATATACTCATAAAATTATTTTATACTAAAAAATTGTCTTATGCATGAAAATTCATTTTATTTAAAATAAATTTTTTTATGCAAATACACTTCATGTAAATCATTTTTTTCACAATGGCAACACATTTTATGCATATTAAAATTAATTTAATATGCCACATACTCATCAATCACTTAGATAACTAATTTTCACACAAGCACACACTTAACCTTAATAATTCTAAATCAAGTAATTTATCATGAAAATTCCTAGGTGGGTATGGGTTGTTACATTAAGTCTAGTTTTCTAGAGTAGAAAATTAATTTAGAAGGCTCGATCATATTTGGCCTTAGAGGAGATCATGAGCTTCATAAATTAAGGCTTTTTGGGAGTGGGTTTCATGGTGAAGGATTTTTGGGTTGGGCTTCATAGTGAAGACTTCTAGGTTTGGACTTCATGGTGAAGACTTCTAGGTTTAGGCTTCATGGTGAAGGCTTTTTTGATTTAGGCTTTATGGTGAAGGCTTTTGGGTTTGGGCTTTATGATGAAGGATTTTTTTGTTGGAAGGTTTTCGGGCTTTGAGGATAGTTTGTCAGTTTGGACTTTTATGCTAGGGTGCTTTGAATCTCTTTTTAATATGGTTGGCTTTAGCTTAGGTATGGTGCTAATGGTTTATGGTCACAGAGAATTTATGGACTCACAATAAAGGTTTGCCCTTTTGACATAAATGCAAAAGACTTTTATGCCTATCCATTTAAGAGGCTAAAACTAAAGATGATTGGTAGGCCTTGACTCAGTTTGTCAAAGGGACTTGACCTATAAGGATGATATGATTTGCCAAAGAGGCTTGGATATTTTTCAAAGAGAGCTAGAATGGGCTTTGACTGGTTCAGGCTCTTTTGTAAGCCTTAAGGTTGATAGGCTCTAGGAGACATGACTTCATTTTAACTTTGCTAAGGAAACTAACTTTAAGGATAATGAGTCTTAAGAGACTTAGGATTTTAGGGATCATGTATTTTTCCAAAGAGGCTTGATCCTTTCAAGGATAATGAGATATTACCAAAAAGGCATGGGATAGGCTTTGACTGGTTTGAGCCCTTCTTAATCAACTTGAGGATGATGACTTGACTTTTTGGTTTTGTTAAGGAATTACTTTGATGATGGTGAGTTCTAAAGGACTTGAGATTTTTGGTTCTGTCTATAGCCTAAATCCTAGAGATGATTGTATAATTTGCCAAAGAGCCTAGATTTTGAAAGAATGATATGATTTGTCAATGAAATCTAGGAATGGTTTGAAAGGCGGTTGTATGATTTTGCTATTTGTAGTATGATTCATGAAAAAGAGCAAGTCAAGCTATCTTACAGTTTGAGATTGAAAAGGCTCTTGGAGTGACACTATATTAGTTTGACTTAGTGTAGGTGATAACTGGCTGAAGGGAAGTGCCCTAAGTTATGGCTAAAGGACTAGTTAGAAGAGACAACTTGAGGATCATGCCCCCAATGAGAGATAGAAATGTGACAAACTGGTGGCATGCAATGTAAGAGATTATACCATAACTTTTTAAGCTAGGTGATGAGATAGATTGAAAAAAATGATGATGATCTAGGAAGACATGTCCCCACTGTAGGATAAGGGCAATATAACTATGGCCCTCTAATGAGGAAGGATGATTTAGAGTACACGAGACTATATGGATTACTAAAGATAATTTGACAACTTTGGACATGAAGGAAGATGACTTAGATGAGCTTTCTTTCTGTCTCTATCTCTGTCTCTCTTTCTTTTTGCTCTAACTTATACCTAAGCTGCCCTTTTAGGTTTTCAACTTAGCAAGCTTGAATTAATGAAATTTAAAAGAAAACATTCCACCATGATTTAGGTTGCTACTTTTCTTTATATTTAGGGGCTTTGACCTTTGAATTATAGGTTTGATGAAGGTCTTCTCCAAACTTATTGCCATTTGTTGAGGTGCACCATTTGATTACCTAATGTGCAATATGTAATTACGTTTTCTTGCTCTTTGTGCTTGAACTATCTAATGAGAGGTCTATTACTTTATCTTCTTTGATTAGGAGCGAGTGAAGTGATTGCTAATTCATGAGAATGAGGATGCCTTAAGTTCCAATCTATGCTAACTGTGGTAGATTTAATAATGAAACTGATTATTTCTTCATCTCTTTTTCCTTTTATTTTTCTTCTTTGTCTCTCTCTTTTCTCTATTTTTTCTTCCTTTTCTCTCTCTTTTTCTTCTTTTTCTTTTCTAAGCTCATCCATGTCAGACTAAACAAAGAAGATAAGAAAATTAATGTATAAATAATGAAAAGAAAATGTAGATGCATTACTATAAAGGAAACTTTATTATAAGATAATGAAAAAAGGATCAATATGGTCAATAAAAATATAAGAAAAAGAAAATAAAACAACATACTTTTAACTTAGATTTAGACTTAAACTTTGAGATTTGGACTTAGACTCATATTTGAATTTGAGATTCAACCTTAGACAGGTTAGATTAGCTGGGCTTGAACTCTTCTATGTCATACCACTTGAGGCTGAGATAAGGTGGGACTAGTTCAGGTTTGTTATCACTGTTTAGGTTGGTGGTGGGGAATTTAGGTTGAAATGATTCTCTTCGGATGCATTCTTCAACCTTTGATGCAGTTAAAACTGGAGCTTTGAAGGTGGGTAGGTGCTGGGTTAGCAAATGGGCTCAGTAGGTCTAGAGTAAATGCTTACAAGGATATCCGCTTATTCTTACTCGGTTGGCTTGTTTACCATTTAAGCAACTTTGGCCCTTTACCTAGTAAGAAACATGGAGAAGGACTTATTTAAAAGCTGCTTAGCACTTTCTAGGTCTCTTCTTGTGATATCCACTTCAACGTTATAGTGGTACTGTTTGACAAACACTTTGCAAAAGTCATCCTAAGTCTATTTTTGGGAGTCATCCAAGTCATAAACCATCTCAAGATAGCCCTAGTAAGGGTTTATTGAAAGAATTGAGCAAGGAGCTCATTATTAAGACCAAGTGGATACATTGTGCCCATATACATTTTCAATTAGTTCTTAGGCAAGTGGTACCACCAAATTTGTCCAAATTTAGTATCTTAAACTTTGGTGGCCATCGGGCATTGGGGAAGAGGCTTAGTGAACTCGTATCAATCATGCCTTTTTTCTTCTTTTGACTTTTTATTATTTTCTCCATGGCATCCAATTTGTGTAGGAAGATCTCAAGCTTAGGATTAGGTATGATTTCCTTCCCTTGGAAAAGATCTATAAGGGATGAGGTGATTTCTAGTAGTTTAGTAAGTGTTGGATTCTACAGTGTGTTGATTTTCAGGATAACTGATGAGGGAAGTGATGGTTGAGTTACCATTTCAGAGGTTGAGTTGGAGGAAGAAGAAGCGTGTGCCTAAACTAATGTCAAATTTTGATCCAAGTTGAGTGGATTTTAAAGTGGGATTTAGGGTTTGGTTTATGCCAGCCCGGCTTAGTATGTCTTTGATATCATTTAATATGGCCTGCCATTAGGCTTGCAATTGGGCTTTAATTTGAACTGCTTGTCTCTTGGACATCTCTTCTTGTTGCTCTAATAGTTTGGCTAAAAGCTTATCCATGACATCTTTATCGAATCTAATAAACATCTTGGCAATCTTTGAAAGGGAAAAGGAGTTGGATCAATATCAAGTTTTGAAAAATGGTTATGGTAGGGTATGATGAACCAATGACCTTGGGTTTAATGGTAATGAATGATAGTGTCTTGTGGTTAGGCTGATAGGGTATGTGTAAAGATGAGGGTGGAGGTGTATAATGTTAACTAGGTTAGTATTTAGCTAAGGGAGCTAAATCATATTTTATCTTTGGAAACTAGGTTAGGATTTTGCTTTAAGTGGCTAGGTCAAATTTTAGCTTTGATTAACCAAAGTTAAGTTTGGGAGGCTAGGTAAGAGTTTAGTCTCGAGTAATTAGGATTGCAATTTATGGATGCTTTACCATGGGCTTAAGGATGGAGGGACCATGGGTTTTGCGATTGGGTTATGGATGTACCATGGATTTGGATGTTGGGTGAACCATAGGTTTAGTGGTAGTCGGATAAAAGGTTTGATTGGACTGGACCATGTACTTAAATGGGCTATAGGTTTGGATAGTATTGTAAAAGATGAAACCAAGTCAGTGTTTTGCTTGGGTAAGGACTATGGATAAAGACGAAGTTAGGTTAGTGTTTAGCTTAGATAAGGATTATAGGGGTAAAGCTTAATTAGATTTTGAATGCAAATAAAGGTACCATAGATGGGTTTATTCTCACCATGAGTTTGATATGGATTTGAGTTTTTGACTATGGGTTGAGGTGGACCATAGGCTTGGGTGTTTGGTATTTAGAATAAGGCTAGGGTAAGGTGTTTAAAGGCTAGGGTCATGGCATTTAGGGTTAAAGGTTAGGGTGGTGCTTTTAGGTTAAAAGCTAAAGTCAATGGCATTTAATGTTAAAGGTTAGTGTGAGTTGCTTTAAGGTATGCGGTTAAAGTATTTAGGTTAAAAGTTGAGGTTCAAGTATTAGTATTTGCATGAAGTCGTAGGGGATGGCCTTTTAGAATTGTGGGGGTGAAGGTGATTGGGATAGAGATGTGAGAGTCTTTATAGGGAGGTGTTTGGATAGAGGTAAGAGTGTTTGACCTTCTTCAGTTTAAGGTTCAACTTAGACTTGAGATGAATACGTGTATTTTTTTTGTACAATGAATATATAAGAAAAAAAAATATTTCATGAAGATGCAATTACATGAGGCTTTGATTATGGTATATACAACCTGAGGTCAAGATCTACGTTCATTACATGAGAGGGTAAGGGTGGTTTGTATGAGGTACCCATCATGCTAGGGCTTGATATTGTCACATCCCAATTATAGAGATATGATGGTTCTAGAATATAAGGAGACATAAGGTCATCCATACCTGTATAACTCACTCAAGCATATAATAACATTGCCTAGGATGATACCTAAACCTCATGCATTAACTTAATTAAACCATTTATAAGTAAAACTTTAAGTTGCAAAACAATAGTTAAAATATACTTTAAACACCATCCATAAGAAAAGAATATTTAAAGACTTCAAATCAATGATCAACCATAACGTTTCAAAAATAAAACTCCCAAAGGAAAGTCTCCCGGAGCGTCTAAAGACTCATTATAACATAACATAGTAATAAACTTTGACAAGGAAATTTCCCAAGTGGAGTAGGTTGCTTGAGCTAACACCTTGCCTCCTCAAATTTGCTCACCTGGAACCACACAAGGAAAAGGGGTAAGATAGATGATCTCAATGAGTAAACAATACAACTTGAACAATAACACATATCCCATTAAGGGTTTATAATTTATAAATTCATGGTTTGCAATTTAACAAGGTTCGCATAAATCAACTTATAAACTTATAACTTATAGAGTTGATAGCCATTGGCTCATTCACTTAAGGGAGAGGTGAAATCATACCAAATTCCAACTCCTAACTTATAACTTATAAAGAGTCATGAAACTGATCAGGCTCCATACATAGAACTGCCCCTTCTTGCTAAGATGGATACACTACCCCTATCTATTGGGTTAAGACCATATGCACAGGTGCCAATGATTATCCATATCGGCATGAGGATTTCTGCATAAAGGTTCATAGATACCATAACTAAAGCTAATGGCAATCACTTATAACAATAGCATTGAAAAATGGAATCACATGTAACATAATAGCAATAGCAGTTTAGCTTATTAAACAAAAGATAAATAACAGTGTAGCTCCAAAAAGAAAGTATGGTGAGTCAATAATTACAAAGGTTATTTCTTATCATAAATAAATAATATTAGTTTCGGACCAATTGTCCTTTAGCAACCCAAGCTTAATAAAGAAACCATTCAAATAAAATTGATAAATAAAAGGAGCTTGGGTTTTAAGAATTTCAAAGGTTCAATAACATGAAAACTTATACTTGAAACATGAATATAATGTTTACTCAACTTGTGGTTCCTTTACTCCTAGTACTTGTAGCCCTTTAAACTTCTACTACTCCTCAAGCTCTAACATAATATTTAATTCAATACTTAGCATTTGCTTAATCATTATGCTATCCTATCCCATAACTACCCCATGCACATATAACATCACATACACTTAGAGTTGCACTTAGAAGTGCATTCATCACTTACACATAACATGTTGATTTTTAAAGTCTTGCACATTTAGCCTTCATAAGCTCATATGAAATCACATTATAACTCATACTATGACTTTCTAAAGTCAAGCACAATATATTATGATCTTAATATCAATTCCATTTAACATTCAACTTAGTACATTTAACACTTTACATATATATCACTTAAAAAGTAACCTTGAAGAGTCATGCTTATCTCTTTTGAACAAATCATACCATCCATCTCATAGTCAATTTAAGATCATCAACTCACTATTAACTCATCATACAACCTATTTCACTTTTCACTTACTCATATACACATATTAATCATAACATAGTAATATAGTTAGGAAATCCTAGATATACTTAATTGTCTTTAGACTTATCTAGAGTTATTCCTTCAACTAACATACTATTTAATCATTTATCATTCATATATACATGTTAATAATCATTAAAATATATCACATAAAAATTATAGACATTGGGATTAAAATCCCTATGTTGGCCGAATATACACATCAAAGAAAAACATAAATTTTCTTACTTTTCTTACTTTTTTGTTCATTACAGTAATATGTAAAAGTATGGTTCAAACCAAGATTTTTCATGTAAACATAACAAAAAATCATTTTAGAATGTTCAAAAATAAGAATTGGCACCCATAGATATATATATATGCATGAAATTTTCTAACTTCAGGTTTTAGGGTGAAAATCATGAATTTTCTTGCTTTTCGTACTTTTCTGATCATTACGGTAAATACAGAAATATGATTTAAATCAATATATTTCATCTAAACATAAAAAAAAATCAATTTAGAACACAATTTTACACAAAGCTGCAGCCCCCATGTATTTATGCATGAAAATTCTAATTTTGAGTTTTAGGGTTCATTTTTAGAGGATTCACATAGAAAGGGTTGTATTTTCAGTGGAAAAATTGATTTCTCTTTCAAAATTTCACCTAGATGTGAACCTTTAAATTTTCACCCTTAAGATCTGACCGTAGCTTGACACTTGCTAAGATTAGTGTGCTATGTAGAGTTAGTACGGCAGTCTCGTTCCCAGTTACTATAACATGCCCCTTTCAGAATCTTTCATGGAAACTGTGAATTTTTAGCCCCAAACTCCTCCTATAAATTCCTGGCACCTCCTAACAACTTGAGGGCACAATTATATGCTTCTATACTCTTCTTAAAGCTTTCTCAACTTTATTCCTAAACTTTCTAATCATTAAAACCCTCTTTCTAATCCTCCAAATCTCTAAAACCTTATTCCAAAACATCTTCCATCATATGAAACCTTCTTCATAAGCTTCCCAATCATCTCAAAACCCCATTCATAAGCTTTCTAATCACTTCAAACCTTATCTCTAAGCTTCTTAATCAAGAAAAGGTGTGACTCAAGTTATTTCTTTCAAAGGGAATTTGTGGTATTCAAGCAAAGGTGATCCAAAGTCTTTCCTTCAAGAAAAGAGTTCGTGCTATTTAAGAGTCCTTCCAAAAGGAGTGCTCGTGATATCCCCAGGCCAAGATGGAACTTAAATATGGTGCCAAGCTCATTCCCTATGTTCCTTGCCTTTAAAAGCCAAAGGTAAAAATTCTTTCATTTTCCTTTTGAATTTCAAGGTCTAAATCTAAAAAGATCTAATTTTTGCCAATTAAAATCTAACCTAATTAACAAATCTCTAAGCTCTTTAAATCAAATCAAAACATAATAACAAAGGCAATGACTTAAAAACCCCTCCTTCGCAAGAAGGAAGAACTGCATGGGGTTTGATTCCCATTCAAAGGGATACACAGGCTTGCCGTCTCTAAGGCATTTAACTCTGCTAAAATTAAAAACTTCTTTTCTCTATCACTTTCTTCACATAGTTTAGGATTGAAATTACTTTTCTTAAATAAAAGTCAAAATTTTAATTCTTTTTATTATAATTGCTTTAATACGCTCTTTCTTATTTTAGTTGTTTAGATTATATTTGGAGAATGTGTGCTTTTCCTAAAACCCATAAGTGCTAGAGGAAAGATCCCCTGATTTTGATATTTTAATTTGTAATAGTTTTAAATAATTTTCCTTTACATTTTGTAATTATCATTATCTCATATTTGCCATGCATTGCATGAGTAATATTTGTTTCATGCATCATATTATATCTGTTCATGTAGACATAAAAACTTCTTTTTTACAAAAGCTATTTTGTATTTAAGCCAAACTAATTTTTTGTATTGTTTTAACCAAAACCTAGTCCCCGAGCCTTCTTTGGTCATTCGGGGACTAGTGCTTTTACTTGGGATAAATGGTATAATTTTGGAGTCAATCAAATTAGGTTTTTCCTTTAATTTTCCCAACTAAAATAAATAAAATTAAAGTGGTGACTCCTTTTACAAATTACAATCTACAAAATATAATTTTCTAAACTCATAGCGAGTTTTAATCGTGATGTTTCTCCCAATAAGCATTTCGATTCCCTTTTAGCAAATCAAATCGGTGCTTGGGCGAGGTGTCACACTAGGCCAAATTTAATCAAAAGAAAAAAAGTAAATATATTTCCTAAAATAACTTTCTCATGATTAGTTTCATAAAAATCAAATAGTAAATTGAAAAAAGAGAAAAACTTACAAAAATGGTCAAAATCACAAGGTTTGAAAGTACCTTGCGAATTTCAATTGAGAGAATATTTTTAGAGAATTTTTCTATAAAAAGTATGACGAATAACAAAATGGTGGCTGTCTAACAAGGGTTGGCTGAAATTTTACTTATATATTTAGGGTTTTGGCAAAATTCTAAGTTTGCCATTAATGAGCTAGGTTATGAGTGTTTTGGTGTAGTAGACTTCTAGGAAATTGGGGCTTTTATTTAATTTATGGGCTAATTATAGGTAATTAAAAATAAAATATTTTTTTATTATTTTCATTAAAATTTCCAGCAAAATATTTATTAAAAAATATTTTAAAAATGCTCACAAAAATTATTTTATGCTTAAAAATCGCTTTTTGCATGAAAATTCATTTTATGTGCAATAAATTATTTTATGCTTATGCACTTTATATAAATTATTTGTTTCATAATAATAATTCATATTATACATATTAGAACTAATCTAACATGCCACATATTCATCAATTACACCACACATGAACTTTCATAAAAGCATATATTTTGTCAGAATAGCTCTAAATTCAAGCAAATTTTCTCGAAACTCCTAGGATGGGTATGGGTTGTTATAGATATACCCAACCATATGTGAGTGAAGGAGCCTTGCATGGATCTGATAGTACGTATTGTTTGTTACACCTTTGAAAAGATCAAAGGATTCATCACGAGATGGATGATTTCACTTCAGCAAATAGACCCAAAGAGGGTTACCTGCTCGAGGCTACTCACTATACATTGTCTTCCTAAATCTAGCTTCAGAGGCAAAGAGCCTATCCATATGATTTATGAAAGTCATTTTTGCATTAAAAGTACTAAACTTTGATTTAAACTAATTGGTAGTCCTCTTATTTCTTTTATTAACAAGAAGGTGGTCCCCAGTGTAGTCGCCAGCTATGAGGCCTCGCCTAAGCACCGGTCTGATTCGCTAAGTGGAGATCGAAGTACTCATTTGGGTTTGAACTCATGATAAAACCCTCAGGTTAAAATAGGTTGATTTTGAAAAGATGTTAGAGTTGCCACCTTAATTTTATTTTTATTTGGGAAAAAGGTAAGGTAAAAACCCTATTAAATAACTTCAATTTTATCCCAATAGAAAAAGTGCACTAATCCTCGATTATCAAAGAGGATTCAGAGATTAGATTTTTGATTTATTTAGAAAAAGATTAGTTGGGCAAATTTAATACAAAATAACTAGAACTGATTTTATGAACAATTTATATAATGCATGAATAGTCTAATTAATGCATAACATTCATTCTTTCAACAATATAGTAATTAATGGAACAAGAAAGTAGAAGGAAAATATTAAATTTACAATGAAAATCCAAAATAGGAGATTTTAATGAAAATCCAAAATAGGAGATAGTTCCTGTAGCTCTTATAAGTTCTAGGAAAGTCACATATTTTCCAAACTAAATTCTAAAGTAATGCAAACAAGATAAAGAAAATCCTAACTATGCAAAGAATATGATGGGGGAGAAGTTGCTTTATTTTAATTGAATTTTCTATTTGAACCAAGTATGTCTGTGTATCCCTTTGAATGGAAATTAGAACTCATACAGTTCTCCCTTCTTGTGAAGGGATTTATTTAGCCAAACTACTTTATCATGTTTTAATTGATTGATTAAGTTGATTGATTATCAAGTTAAGTTAATTAGTTCAAATTTTAATTAACTATCCTAAGTGAATCAATTAAGAAAAGGCAAGGAGCTTTGAAGGAAGAAGAGAGAATACCAAGAAGGGAAACAATAAATAAATCCCAAGAAGGGAAACAATAAAATGAAATAAATAAATAAAAAAAAGAAAAGGAAAAGAGAAAAGGAAAGAAGACTTATCTCAAATGGCGGGCGATGATTAGCCTTAGATGGTGGATGGCGGCCTTGAATAGTGGGCGGCGGCTTACCTCGAACGACTATAAATTTTTAACTTGATGGGTCAGCTCAAAAATTTGCAACCCAACTTAATTTGTAAAGCAAAGAGCAATAGCAAAGCAAAATAAAAATAAAAGAAAACTTTAAATTAAAAAGCTTGTTCCTTGGTGGATCAAGTTTGTGAAGATGGTTCACTTTATATAAAGGCTAATCAAGCAAGCTAAGAGGTAAAGAAGTATGGAAAAGTAAGTTAGAGGGCCTATATTTATAGTAAAAAGGTTGGAGAAAGAGTTTGTAATCTTCCAATGTGGGATTGTTGCAAAAAAGTTAAGAAAAATCTATTTTTGCCCATTCTCACTTGTTTCTCTTTTGTTTTTCATGATTCCATTTGCATTGTATTTATTATTCAATCCTAGATGATCTAAAGGTAGTTCAGAGGTTAGAGGGATAAGTCTCAATTCCTAAGGCTCTATTTCCCAATTTTCCCATTTTGGCAGTTTTTTGGCAATTTCAGCTTTTAGAAATCTATTTACTGAGTCTAAATGCCTCTAAGGTTACAAAATTAAGGGTTGACAACATCCTTAACATGTCCTCTAGAGTTTGAATGGTATGTTATGATTGTTCATCTATCTGAGGGTGAAATGTAATTCTATCATTCAGTTGCATTCCCAAAGCCTTTTGGAGTTATTGCTAAAATCGAGACGTGAATTGTGTGCTTCGATTAGAGATGATGGACACCAGAATTCAATGAAGCTTCACTATCTCATCTATAATGATTTGTGCATACTGAGCAGTAGTATAAGTTATTTTCTCCCTAATGAAATGTGCAGACTTATTAAGTCAATCCATGATGACC